>JAHKKF010490358.1:0-12627 GCA_019740295.1 Labeo calbasu | reverse complement strand
AAAACATATATATAAAACACATATATATATATATATATAAAGTATATACATATAATCCAAATATTAAAAAAAAAAAAAAAAAATATATATATATATATATATATATACACACACACACACACACACACACACATACATATACATATACACACGTGTGTGCATTTATATATACACATAATAAATATACACAGTACACACACAGCATGTAAACAAACTTTTATTTTGAATTGAACGTGACTAATCTTTTTACAGCTCTGATTTATATACCATTATAGAATTTAGAATTTTTACAAATTATTTAGATACTATTGTAGAATTTTTTAATATTCAAATATTTTGTTGTCATTTTATTTTAAGTTTTAGTCATTTCGTTGTGATGTGGTCATTTAAATTATTTTTATTAAATATTTTTATTTCAGTTTTAGTTTCAGAAATGTACTTCTACTTGCATTTCTAAATTTCACAGTTCACAAGCATTTTTCTAGATTTGTAAAAAAAAAAAAAAACATTTCGAATATTTTTATTTTATTTCACACTTATTTAACTGCAAAATGTAGCAATTTCTGAAAATTGTTTCTACACCAAATTTAATTGGATAATTCAGATCCAGTGTCATTTTAGTATTAATTATATATTACAGAATTTACAAATATTAAAAAATGTGTATATTACTTAAATATTATTACAGAATTCATTATTATTTTTTAAACGTTTTAGTTTATTTAAATTTTAGTTCAAATTTTAGTCTTGTTGTTGTGATTTTTCATTTTATTAATTTTAAAAAAATATTTCTAATTGACCTTTAATTGATTTTTATTTTGAATTTTATTAGTTGCTGAGAGATTAGTTTTCACATTTCTAAACATTTTTCAAATTTTCCATTTTTTTCCAAAGTTTTTTGTCTAATATTTTTATTTTATTTTATTTCAGTTTATTTTATTTAAAGAAAATGATTTTAATCATTTTAGTTAACAATAACATCTTTACCCACACTGTAAAATGTTATGAATTTGTGATGTTATGAATTTGTAAATAAAACATTACATTACGTTTGTTTTAAAAGAAAACTGCTATCAGCAATTTCTGAGAGAAAACTGTTTTAACACCATTTTTTTTTCAGCACAGTTCATTTGATCTTGCAAAAACCTGATGAGAAATGTTTGAGTTTATGCTTAGATCTCTTCTGAGTCTCGAGAGGAGACGCATGTGAGATTCCCGAGGGTTTTTTTCCATAAGAGAAACATCAGGAGACTAAAGCAAAAGCTTTCAATTTACAGGCTGGAAAACAAACATCAACAGGTCGGGAGCCGAGAGGAGGGACGGACGGCCTGTTATCAGTTTCCAAGAGGGAAATATAGACAGGAAACCCATCTGAATGAGGGGAGGGGAGGCCTATCGGAAGCGCAGAGTAAACAAGCTCCTTTTTAATCATCTAGACTCGCGTTTTCAACCTAACGCTTTGATCTCGTACTCCATTAACGCGTTCATCCCAGCCTCCCTATCATCCGTCCTCCTGAGAGATCAGACGGGACAGGAGATTATTTAGAAGAAAAGTGGAGAGTTACACGATAGATACGAGGCTGCCAAGTCATCGAGGGCGTTTGCTCGGCTAATTCTAACGTCTGCTGTCGTGCTCGTCGTAAGCCAATGAGCCATTTCTGTAGAGGTCATATGAGAAAAATGAGGTCAGTTTGCAGATAGTAAAGGTTAGATGAGAGCAGGGCTCAATTCAATCAGATCATACATCATAAGGCGTTACTTTTGCTGAAAATTAAATGAAAACGTGCATATACTGTACAAAAATTTACATATACACGTTATCATTCAAAAGTTTTTTTTGCGAAGCTTACTGAAGAACGTAAAGAAAATATTTCAGTTTTTCTGCTTGGCATGTCTTTGTAATTAATGATGAAATGTATAAAAAAAATATGATGTGATGCAACGCTGAATTTTCATAAGATGTTACTCCAGTCTTTAGTGTCACATGATCCTTCAGAAATCATTCTAATATGCTGATTTATTATTGGAATTGTCATGTTGGAAACAGTTATTTTTTTGGAACCTGTGACTCTTTTTTCCAGGATTCTTTGATGAATAAAAGGTTAAAAAGAACAGCATTTATTTAAAATAGCAAAGTTTTCTAACAATATACACTACTGTTTAAAAGTTTGGGGTCAGTAAATTTTTATTCTTTCTTTTTTTAAATAAATTAATACTTAATCACCAAGGATGTGTTAAATTAATAAAGCGATAGCATAGATTTGCATTATTAGAAAGGAGTTATTTTTCTAAATAAATGCTGTTCTTTTTAACTTGTTATTCATAAAAAATCCTGAAAAAAAAAAGAATCACAGGTTCCAAAAAATATTTGGCAGCACAACAGTTTACAACATTGATAATACTAATGGTGTGTTTACACCAGACGCGAATGAAGCGTTAAGCACGAGTGATTTACATGTTAAGTCAATGCAAAGACGCGACAGACATCCTGCGGCGAATGCCGCAGCGTGAATTGAGCGTCACGTGCGTCAAAAACGCATGATTCACGCAAGTTGAAAAGTCTGAACTTTCGTGAATATTCGCGCCGCGTTAACCAATCAGGACCTTGCTTTAGTAGTGACGTGATTACGTCGTAGCGAGCGGAGGCAGAAATCCGAAACAACGCACGGATTCACGCACGGATGAAGTGAGTAAACTCAAAATGTTCAAGCGTCCAACTATGCGCGAATGGCATGATTTATTCGCGCAAGTCGCGTCCGGCGTGAACGCACCGTAAGACTGTAGTAACAGCTAATGAAAAAATTGAGCGTTTCAACACATGAAAAAATTATATTTGAAAGTATATTAACATAAAAACCATTATTATATATTGTAATAACATTTTGCAATGCTACTGTTTTTTTCTGTATTTTTGATTAAATAAATGCAGCCCTGATGAGCATAAGAGACTTAAAAAATATATATATTACAAGTCTTACTGATCCCAAACTTTTAAGCGGCAGTGTAAATTAAAATATAATTTATTGCTGTGATCAAAGCTGAATTTTCAGCATCATTACTAAGATGCTGATTTGTTGCTCAACATTAATCAATGTTGAAAACAGTTGTGCTGCCCAATATTTTTATGGAAACTGTACTACATTTTATTTTTCAGGATTCACAGATGAATTTAAAGATCAAAAGAACAGCATTTATTTGAAATAGAAATCTTTGAGTAACATTATGTCGTCTTATAGTGCATCATTTCTGAATAAAAGCATTAATTTCTTTCACTTTTGAATGGATATATTTACTGCAGTATAAGCACAATAACAAAATCTCCGCCAAACTTATTTCACCCATCATGCCACCCAGTACTACTGTTGGTAAGAGGATCTGATCTTAGATCAGTAGCTTCAATCAGGGGCTCAGTATAACCTGATACCGCTCTTTGTGAGCGTTTACAAAGGTTAAGCTGACCTCTCCGCCACAAAGCGCCAAACACACGGGGAGGGGAGAAGGAAGAAACTAATCTAATAGACTTAGAAGAAAAGCATTCCTATAAAACATCATTTGATTGACCCTCGTAGCCACTGCTAGATTTAAAATCATGGAGTCAAATATATATATATATAATCTCAACAATGGCCTCCATACACCCAAAACATGAAAGTATGTCATTGTTGTTTTGCTTGTAAAGTGTGCTTGTGCATCTTCCTTTACAATAAATGCCTTAATGTTTTTTAATTAAATGCAATGACATCCAGACATTTAAATATGGAAGCCCATTTCCACCACAGAATAAAAATAAAATGTTATTGCAACTTTTTTTCCTCTCAATTCTGACTTTTTCCTCCTTCCAATTCTGTTTTGTTTCTGCAACACAATAATAAAGGCAATTGCAACTTTCTCACTATTCTGACTTTTTCTCAATCATTTTGTTTCCATAAAAAAAAAGAGGTAATTGAGACTTTTTTATCTTAGAATTATGACATTTTTCCTTGTAATTGTGAGTTAATATCTTCCAATTCTGAGATTATATCCTACAATTCTCAGAATTTAGAGAAAAAGAGTTAGAAAATGTGAGAAAATCATCTGATTTGTGAGATAAAATCGTTATAACCTTCTTTTTCATCCTGTGGCGGAGACAAGCTTCCATATTTCTAATATTTATTCCAAATTTAAATACATTTTGGGGTCACTGTATTGCTTTGTTGATGTAAATAGCACTAAAGACAGGTTTAGGTGGTTTTCTCAAAAGTTTTTATACTCATCGCCATACATCTGGATAGTTCTGAAAGAAAATTGGTGTGGTAAAAGACTTTAAGACATGCGTCTTACTGACATGCAAATAGTAAGTCTGTACTGTAATATTAGAATGATGTATATGCACATACGTATAAAAAATAATATATTTTTGGTTCAAACAGCAAAAGGTACCACTTGTGTCAAATCAAACTGCACATTTGTAATGCAAAATAAACAGAGCACGTACGATCGGCCTCCATTAAAGACCAGTGGCTGCGCCAAGAGGCCTTTTCTCCTTAAATAAAACATTTCCACCATCATCATGTCTGATCTTGTTTTGCTCTGCCTGTGATCCGCCGACCGGCCCAGAAAAGCCAGTCAAATTTGGGTAGCGCCGCTCGCCAACCTGTGGCCTGGAGAAACAACATGCTTAGGAAGATCAAATGGGATGGGAGATGTGTAATTACTGGTGGTTATGAAAACTGGCTGTCATCCTCAACGCGGCGAATTCAGAGCCGCCCGAGGACAGCCGAGGCAGACACGCCTGGAAAAGCACTAATCCTGCACACTTAACTAAACAGGCAGGCTGTTGCTTCACTTCGCTTAGTTTGGAGTTTAATACGGAGGCAAACGAACCGCGGGCGATTGGGTCGCCCGATATATATTCAATGTTGTTCACCACGTATTTTGCTGAAAATATGAGCAACATTGTGCACATTATAATGAATCTGAGTGAATCAGTTCAAACTCGTAAGAATTCAGAACGAAATTTAAGCCTTTTGTTAGCATTACCACTACATGAAGAATTTTCTATTTATTAAAAGATAGAAAAAAGATACAGTTTTAGAAAAAGAAAATCAAGCAAATACATACACAACTCCAGATATTTATTAATTTATTTATTTTAATTATAAATATTTAATTGATAAAATATAATAAAAATATATATAAGTTTAAACAGCAACAATACACAAAAAAATCAAAGCAAATACATACACATTTCCAGATATTTATTAAAAGACTGTTTCAGAAAAATTTAAATTGTAAATCTTCCTTAAACAAAACATGGTGGAAAATGTGCCTTGAATGTTTTAGCTATTTTACTTATAATTCATCAAATTATATCAAACATTTTGAATTTCTGAATGGCAACAATAAACAAAATAAAAGCAAATACATATAAATGTTGAAATGTTCATTAGAACTTAAAAAAAAAAACTTCATTTGGTGAAAAACATGGTGGGAAAACATGCCTTGATTATTTTAACTAGACTTTTACTATATGTTACTTTTTATATTAAACATTTTGAATTTAAATGCATGTGAATATGAATACATATGAATTTCCAGATATTTATTTAAAGTATAAAGTTATAGAAATAAATCGTAAATATTTTTTCCTCATGTCCACTTGATGCAAAATTGTGGAAAACATGCCTTGATTATTTGAACTAGATTTTAAATGCATTTTACATTACATAAAAGACTTCTAAATTTAAATGGCAACCATGGACGAAAGCAACATTTCAAAGCAAGTACGTAGAAATACTCAGATTTATAAATCAAATGGTGTCAGAAGGCCAAAAAATATCAAGACTTAATTAAAGCTTTTTCACCAGGCCCCAGTGCACTCCATAATTTGACGCACAGCATACAAACACGCTATACAGTAGATGGCTCGATATCATTCTTCCCAGCAGCAGATAAAAGCCGTAATGTTGAATTCATGTGGTCTGGCCAAAGGAAAAAGTAAGGGAAGAAAAGATAGAAACTTCCCCCTACCCCCACCTGCTTCTATCACTTTGTCCCCTAGAGGAAGGGAACATTATGCAGGAGGACAATGCGCCAAAGCAAGCCAGGCCTGTTGCAACAGGTTGGCGCTGCAACAAAAAGCATCTGTCTGTGCGACACGCTCTCTGGAAGCGAGAGACTGATAGCCTTCTGTAAATCAAACACACATGCATGCATTACCGTTCTGATAATTAGTCAGCGGATGTTTCTTAACCGATACAAAGCGCTCGCTCAAGTACAACTGCCACTTTCAGCCGCTCTACAGTTCACAAAACACCCATGAACCTTCAACCTCTGAGTTACAAATCCACAATGTTCTTTTGCATGGGCTTGCAATTACAATTTACATCCTGCATGTAGATACTAGTCACCGGCGGCGTGAATAACACCTCAAAACGCTTATGATTTTGTTAAAACAGCCTAAATAAACTCTCAAGACTCGAGACCAGAATAACCACAGAGACCTGAAACTGGACTTTCTTCAGTAAGAAACCACCTAGCAACCACTCAGAACACCTTAGCAACCACCCACAGGCACAGGCACACTTTCTTTAGATAAGGCAAAAATCTAGTTACAACATGCAACAGAACATTGAGGCAAAATGCGTTTTGCCAATAAAATAAAACTTCGGAAACACTTTTCTCCATCCGTGTCTAATGAAGCAATCATCTTTTAAAGAGAACTGCTGTCAAGCTGATCACAAACACGCATTGCACTAACAAGCAATCGGTTTTAGTTTATTTTTATGATGCAGTAACTCTTTCCCACAGGGATAAAGGCTTTTAAGATCCATTTACAGTTAGTGCATCCCCTCTGGCTTGATCTGAATGGCTCTCGCAGAGAATCGCAGAACTCACAGCCTTCAAAGCTCGAACATCTGGCAGTATGGCCTCGGAGAACAGACCTAACGCTTTACAGCACCACAAATCTATCAGCTCCAATAAGACCCGGGCAGTTCTTGGCACTCACACAGATGCATTCGATGACTTCCCAGGTGAGCGATTTCGCATGCGAGACGGCGACAGATCTCGGATGAGACGCAACATTAGCGCTGTACACTTCTATGCCATCAGCAAACTCTGTAGACTTCTGTGTTATTGATCATGCATAGAGCTGTTGCTGTTTCTGGTACTATGACAAAAGATCTACAGCGGCCACAAAACGATTAAAAATGATAGCCAGAATGTGACCGCATTTATTCTGCCAACTGTTTTGTTAGAAGACTGACAATATATTACACTTGCTTTGATCTATCATCTAACACAATGACATTCAGACAGTTTTAAGTGACCAAATATCTTTCAGGGTCACTATCTGCCAGTAAAAGCTTCCAAGACAGAAGATGATCATGCAAAGAATTGTTGGTTTTACTGGTACTATATGACAAAACTTCTACAGTGGCACCAAAATGAAAAACAATAGTCCAAAACACTTGCTTTGCAAGAACTTCTAATGCATAACACAATGTTATTGCATTTTTAATTTACTAAGCGTTTTGTTAGAAGAGCATGCATGTGCAGTTTCTTTACAATAAATTACACTTGCTTTGATCAAATATCTAATGCATACATTCAGACAGTTACAAGTGTTGCTTAAGTGTCCAAATACTGTACTTTTCGGTCTTTGCCTGCCAGTTAAAGCCTCCGAAAGCAAAGATGCTCATGCAGTTATTTTCTGATATTGCATGACAAAGCATCTACAGTGGCACCAAAATTAAAAATAATAGTCTAAAACAGAATGTGATTGCATGCTTGTGCTGTTTCTTTACAACAAATGACACTTGCTTTGATAAAATGCCTAATGTATTGACATTCAGGCAGTTATAAGTCTTGCTGACGTGTCCAAATACTGTACTTTTCAGTCTTTGTCTGCAAGTCAAAGCCAAAAGCAAAGATGCTCATGCAATTATTTTCTGATACTGCATGACAAAACATCTACGGTGGCACCAAAATAAAAAATAACAGCGTACAGAATGTGATTGCATAAATGATAAATGACACTTGCTTTGATCTAACATCTCATGCATTGGCATTCAGACAGTTTAAGTGTTGCTTATGTGTTCGAATACTTTTTAATGCCAATGACTGGGAGTTAAAGCCTCCAAGAGCAAAGATGCATGAGATAGGGAACTGCATTCCCTAAAGGGTTTTCCACAGCAATGCAATATAACCTCCATTTCAAGAGCCTCTCAGTGAACCTGTATAAAGAACGTTTCATGGAATGGAAAGGTTCCATGAAGATGCCAACAAGGGACATCAGTCCAATGCATGACTGAAAAACAACTTCCAGCTCTTACCTGCATCAGTTTCCCCTCAGCATAGCCTGCACTGCCACCGGCGAACACCCCTTCTAGGGTGATGGGCCTGCTGGTGGGCTCCTGTTTCAGCAGTGACACCTTGATCATGGCTCGGGGTGCGGAGCGTTCGGACTCCACAGCGGCGGCCAGTTCCAGGCCCGTGTGGCCCAACGCCACCTGCAAGGCAGCCATGAGCAGCCACGGCCAGAGCCCGGCCAATCGCCGCACAGGAACCCTCATTGTCCTGGCTGCAGCGGCGGGCTCCGGCCATACATTATGCACTGTTCACAAAGCTATCCGTCCAATTAGAACTCGGATAAAAGACAGGAGAATCCTTAGAGGTCACTGAAGCTGTCCAAAAACCCAGTGGATTTTAGAGTGGATAGTTTTTAAGCTCAGCAGTTGAAATTTGAAATAAAAGAATATTATTAACGACTGAATGGAACTTTATTTGGTGACTGGCCTGTATCACTGACAGAACATGACTGACAGAATGACAGAGTGATTGACAGCGGACCGACTCCTGGCGCGAGCATTGATTTAAACGACAAAAAAAAGTTTAATATGATCTCCTAAACGTCGGATCAATAATATTACAGATTTCCCCGTGTCTTCCCGCGCGTCGTGATTGATAACGTGACGTCATAATGACTCCATTATTGTGCGGTGCGCCGCGTCCACTTCAAAGGATTCCAAACATTCCAGAATGTAACAGGTTGTAGCAGAATCAACGTATCCATCAATGCAACAATGTCTCAGTTATTCCACTCTGATCAAGCCGTAGAAAACACGCAGAACAATCCCACTGTGAACGCCTGCAAATGTTTCCCATGAGGTCCAACATATAAAAAAAAAATGCGACGGGAAAAATATTATCCAGATAAAACAAGAGCTTTGCGGGAGCGATCGAAAACACTGTCAGGAGAGAGCCGTTTCTGAACACTCATTTCCATGTTCCTAAATGAATTAAAACTTCACAAACCTGCTCGACTCAGATTAAATCTCCACAGATCCATGTCGAGAAATCCAGTCACTTTAAGTGTAGAATCCGCAAGCGCTGTGCTGTAGTCTCAGTGTTGTTGATCCGAACAGCAGGAACGCTGGAAAAGTTTAAAGTTGAGAGTGAACGCGAGCGTGTGTGCGTGCGTGTGTGTGTGTACCTGCTGACTGTCAGCGAGGGTGGAGCAGAACTGATCCGACCCATTAAGCTTGCACACACACACACGCACACTCACACACACTGCGCCCCCTAGCTGACATCACTGGAGAAACATCAGAATTACAGAATGATGCTGGATGCCAAAACGTGAATATAATAATCGATATAACAACTGTAGGCTCCACAACAACGGGAACAGATGTTAATGGGTAAAGATTTGGAGAAATATAGCATTCCATCACTTGCTCACCAATGGATCCTCTGCAGTGAATGGGCGCCACCAGAATGAGAGTCCAAACAGCTGAGAAAAACATCACAATAATCCACACCAACCCAGTCCATCAATTAATGTGCTTGTGAAGCAAAAAGCTGTGCGTTTGTAAGAAACAAATCCATCATTAAGTAGTACAAGTCCACTATTCCGCTTCAGTCAGCGAGCGAGGGTGAATACGTTTTCTGCAAATTCTGATTTTTCTTTTTAGAGATGTTGATTTGAGGCAAACAGAAAAAAAATACACGGAAGACAGGTTTTAAATTACACTAGGCCTATTTTTTAGTGAAACTGAGTGACTGTAATTTGTCACGGGACAAAACAAAAGTTAATTATACTATTTAACATTATACTTAACTGTTAATTAAATCCTAAATAGGTAATTTTAAAATAAAGTCCTTAGGGAAATGGGCATTCAGTGTACTGGACATTACGAACTGGTTTATAATCTAATAATATATTAAATATAATTATCTGAGCAGTCAAAATAACAGAAAGCACACAGCAATGACATGTTCGGTCCTTATCAGGGATTTCACTTGCTTTGCATTTATTCAAATTAAAAAAGCTGAACACAAATCAGTTCATTCAATGCTATTAAAATCTGACTTTCACTCTTGTGCTACATTTAAAAAAATAAATTGTATTATGAATTGCTTATGAATACTGATAAGTTAAATAAAATAAGAATATTTATGATATAAGATAAATATCACATTTACTCTCTAGATATTTAAAGCATGTGCATTTAACATAAATACCATTGTGAGAAAAAAAAACAGCATGCAATATTAACTTCTCACTACTTCTAATCTTCAAAACCTTTTTAAATACTTCATAAGTGTAAATAAGTTATATAACTAATGATAATAAGTTAATAATTAAATAAGCATAAGCACAAATAAATAACATTTTTAATAACTTAGCACATGTATGCTATGCATTTGCATCGGCTGATTAATCCTGCCTGTCCTCTGTGGATCCTAACAACCATGAAGATATAAAAAGTTACAATTAAAAAATATATATATGAATGATTGTTTAAAAACATGATGTGAAGGTGTGATATAATCTGAAACTGTCCTACCTAAAGCATCCGCAGTGCGTCTTGCTCTGCTGTCAGTTTCTGATGCTTTCCTGAGTCACTTTCTGATCTGTAGCAGCCTGATTAAATAGTATTGAGTTATAGCATCAATCCATGAAGGCTACATTTTAATTTAAATAGTCTTTGATGTTTGTGATACTGTGTCTTTAGCTAAAACACACACTTAAAGACAGACTAAGACGATACCAGCGTCTTTTGACCTTTTCTGAGGCCTCCAGAGATGCTGAATCATCTTCTTTGAGTTGACTGGCATCTTGCTTCTCCACATCATGTCCCTCAGACTCCAGTTTGATGTACTGAGTGCCCACACCGCAGGCCATGGGAGAGAGACGCTCGTCTCTCGTAGGACTGGATGCCGCAGTGTTGATCCTGGAGCTCTGAGGACTGTCAGGTTCAGGTTTGGAGGCAGCAGGTAAAGTGTAGAGAGAAGGGCTGGAGGTGTGCTGGCCTTTCACAGGGGTGCCCACTCGGACTACGTGGACGTTGGGCAAACCCTGGAACTCATCTACTATCTGGAACACCCTGTCGAGGTTCACCTCGCCCATCTGACACTCAGCCGTAACGCGTGCGGGCCAATTTGCGGTTTGGATGCTGTTGTAATGGTGGCTCACTGGATAGTTCTGCTAAAGTAAATAAAGATAAATGAAAGTAATGACTACGAAAAAAAAAGTGTTGTTGTATTACATTTATAAAAAAAAATGTTGCATGTTGTTCACAGTTTTGTGAGATTCATTCCGCTATAGCTGTATGTGATTATGAATGATCAGAAATATATGCATCATATGAACTGTGTAATGTTTCTCACCGGGTAATAAGCATAATGTGAATATGGCAGAGGTGTTTGATCTCTACCTGCTTGATCTGCTTCAAACAAACCAGCAGTGCAACACGGACAAACTACTGAGAGCAAAACAAACAAATGTTGAACAAAACAAGGCAATACGTTCATAAAGCTTCTCCAAACATTATGAGGACGTTGGTGTCTCTGCAAATCTGAGCACAGTTTGAGACCCTGTGGAGATCTCAAAACTCCAGAATGAATCCTTTTCCTGTTGAAAATACTGAAATACACTGAAAACACTGTTTTTAACATTTTAAACAATGGCTTTATTTAATGAATTTATTTAATGCACTGTAGGATAAAGTAAGTCAGTACCTGGCGAATAAAATCCAGGAGGATAGGACAGCTGATGGGGTATATATTTAGGCTCCTGTGGAAACAGAGCACCGGGATTGGACTGAACCATTTGAGGAGTGTTGTACGGATTGAAGCGGATGACAGACACCGGGACGCCTTTGTTAGAGTAGAAGGGAGGCACATCACTGTAAGGAAAGATCCAGGGGAGCGGAGGGATCAGGCTTCGCTCAGACCCCTTCTGCTGATGAGACACAGAACCTATGAAATTAATATAAAGGAGAAGTTTATAGATCACTGAATCAATTTACAAAATTTTATGCTGACACTTCTTCCTAAAACTGTAAATCATGATAGTCTAGTGGTGTCATTTCATGTTATAGTATGCATGAGGGCCAGAGTCAAATCCTGATATAATATACATTTTTATAATGAAACAAGAAAACATTTTCCTACATTTTCATATATGGAATAAGATGGAATTGACTTTTTAATAACACTGTTTGTGTTTCATGGGAAAAATCCAACCCCAGATAAAATGAACTTTTATTATTTGTGACCTTGGACCACAAAAGTGTCAATAAGTGTCAATGTTTTGAAATTGACATTTATGCATCACCTGAAAGCTGAATAAGCTTTCCA
>JAHKKF010490352.1:0-16379 GCA_019740295.1 Labeo calbasu | reverse complement strand
GTAATGATGCTGAAAATTTAGCTTTAATCACAGGAATAAATTACATTTTAAAATATATTCAAATAGAAATTTTAAATAGTAAAAATATTTAAAATTGTTACTATTTTTTCTGTAAGTAGTGTAAAATTCTATTGTTTTTTTTTGTGTAAGAATAAGCATAAAAATAAATTAAAATGTTACACCAAAAAAAACTAGAGGTTTCATTACAACAACTTATTATAATGTACAGTATGAAAAATGGACATTCTCTTAGAGATATTACTACTTGCTAGATTATATTCAAATGTGTTACTAAATTATATTGTTATTTAAATTGTTGTTCAAAAGTTTGGAATAAGAAGATTGTTGTTCAAAAGTTGTTGTTTGAAAGTTTGGAATTTATTAGTTTGGACTTTTATTTCATAAAATTATCAGAAGTGACAATAAAAATATTTGTTACTAAGGTTTGTTTCAAATAAATGTTGTTCAGAACTTTTTATTCTTCAAACAACCCTTATTTTTGATCAAATAAATGAGCATTGAATAGCATAAGAGACTTATTTTAAAAACATTAAAAAAACTTACTGACCCCAAACTTTTGAACTATATTTTTTATGATTTTCTTTAAACTGGGTGTAAACACAGCCCTTGAGTGTAATGTTTTCACTAGTTTCATTGTTTCAACATGTTATGGCTTTGTGAATCCACAAAACATTCTCTTTGTTAGTTTGCTAATAAAGAACAATTCATTGTCTGATAAATGTGGGGTGATGTTTATATGTAGGCATGGATGCAAACAGTGGATTACATTAGGTTAACATCACATCATAAATTGCTGCTCTTTTTCTCTTCTTTAAGCCAAGGGATATCCTGTGTGGAGCTGCAGATGAGGTGTTGGCTGTGCTGAAGAATGACAAGATGAGAGACAAAGAGAGAAGAAGGGAGGTGGAGCAGTTGCTGGGGCCTGCTGATGACACACGCTACCACGTCTTGGTCAACCTGGGCAAGAAGATCTCTGACTATGGTGGAGACAAAGAGCTCCAGAATATGGGTAAATAATTTAGCTCCAATCTGAATCCAAACTCTTCTCAACATGATGTTCAAAAAGGTCACACATCTCTTCTCTTTTGCAGATGACAACATTGATGAAACCTATGGAGTCAATGTGCAGTTTGAGTCTGATGAAGAGGTGAGCTACTACGTGCTGGTTGTTTGTGATCTGATTGTATTTTTTATTTTTAGCTCTTGAGGTGACACCAGCATGTATTTGTTTATGTGTAGGAGGGTGATGAAGACCAGTACGGAGAAGTGCGGGATGAAGGCTCTGATGACAGCGAAGGAGAGGAGGCAGATGAGAGCAGCACCCTGACTGCTAACGTGAGTCACATGTCCAGTGTGTTTCTGCACACCTTGACATAGAGCAGGAGTCTAGGACCTATTGTAAAATGTACAACATGAAACTGATGTCATATTGAGTTTATTTTATAACAAATGAAGTGCAATAGGGACACATCAGCTTACATAAGAGGGTCTCCAAATTTGTCTTCAATAAAGGGTGGATTGGAGTTGAAATGCTTAAGAATCACTAACAGTGTCAAAAATCCAGCCTAATATGTTCTTTTCTCTTTAGCTGGGAAACACAGGTGATGTAATGATGACCAAAAAGAAGGATCTTCACCCCCGAGACATTGACGCCTTCTGGCTTCAGCGACAGCTCAGCCGCTTCTACAATGATGCCATAGTGTCTCAGAAGAAAGCAGATGAAGTCTTAGAGATCCTTAAGGTAGGAAATGTTGAAATCCTTGGAGACAGAGAGACTTGTGTGTTTATGTTTTTCTCTGTGGCTGATTCATTCCTCCCTTTGGTTAGACTGCTAGTGACGACAGAGAGTGTGAGAACCAGTTGGTGCTGCTTTTGGGCTTCAACACGTTCGACTTCATCAAGGTCCTCCGCCAGCACAGACGAATGAGTAAGTAGATCGTAATAGTCAGGAATGTGCTGGATTGAATAGACTGTGATTTCTGAGAATATCCAATATGATTTAGTTTAAACAGTTTACAAGTTTTTTTAAAAAGCATTGTTTTATGTTGCCTTTTTTTGTCATATCCAGTCCTGTACTGCACCATGTTGGCCAGTGCCCAAAGTGAGGCTGAGAAGGAAAAGATCATGAATAAAATGGAGGCTGATCAGGATCTTTCCAAAGTTCTTTACCAGCTGCAAGAGACTGAAAAAGAGGATATCATCAGGGTCAGAACTTCCCCTCCTTATTTAGTTGGTTTAGATGATTGTTTGAGATTGTAGCTGTTTAAAGAAGGATAGCCATTTGTAAGCTTCTGATCTTGTTTTTCCTTGCAGGAGGAGCGGTCTCGTCGGGAAAGAGTGAGAAAGTCTCGTGTAGATGATCTGGAGTCTATGGACATTGATCATGGAGAGGTATCTGCTACTTCAAGCTCCTTTTAATTTGACCCCCCAGTGTTCATGTGCTGATCTGAGATTTATATTTTTCCTGTGTTCTTTGTCTCTAGACAGTGACCTCGAGGCAAGTGCTAGATCTGGAAGATCTGGCCTTCTCTCAGGGCAGTCACTTCATGGCCAACAAGCGTTGCCAGCTGCCTGACGGATCCTTCCGCAAACAGAGGAAAGGTTATGAGGAGGTCCATGTGCCCGCTCTCAAACCCAAACCCTTTGGTGATGAAGAGGTATTTACCTCTATTTTGTGAAACATATTCTTCAAGTGCCGATAAATTGTTCTGAGGGGGATATCTGGTTGTTTGGTTTTTATATTAAATAACCAATATATACCACTCATATATACACTGCCTGTTCAAAAGTTTGAGGTCAGTAAGATTTGTAATGTTTTTGAAAGAAGTTTATTTTGCTTAGTTATACAGTTAACAATTTTTATATATTAAAGTGTACACCACAAGTCAAAAGTTTTAGATTTTTAATGTTTTCTTTAAAGAAGTCTCTTCTGCTCACAAAGCCTGCATTTATTTGATCCAAATACAGCAAAAGCAGTAATTATGTGAAATATTTTTACTGTTTAAAATAGTATCTATTTGATTATATTTTAAAATGTTGTTCATTTCTGTGATCACAGCTAAATTCAGTGTCACATGATAAACATTTTTCTGAAATAAAAAGCTTTGGTAACAATTATACTGTATAATTAGTAATTATACAGTATACCATTCAAAAAATTGGAGTCAGTATGTTTTTTAATATTTAAATAGTAAAAATATTTTAACATTTTACTGTTTTTGCTGTACTTTGGATTAAATAAATGTAGACTTGGTGGGCAGAAGACACTTCTTTAAAAAAAAAAAAAACACATTAAAAATCTTACTGTTCAAAAACTTTTGCATTTGTGTAATTTTATTCCTGTGATGCAAAGCTGAATTTTCAGCAGTCATAACTCCAGTTTTCAGTGTCACATGATCCTTCAGAAATCATTTTGCTGATTTGCAGCTCAAGAACATTTTTATCAGTGTTAAAACAGCTGTACTTCTTAATCTTGCTGTGGGAGTAGAATGGAGAACAGCATTTATTTGAATATATTATAATATAATGTCACTTTTGATCAATTTAATGCGTACTTGCTGAATAAGTGTTTCTTTCAAAATCTTTTTCTTCACTTATCCCAAACTTTTGAACAGTAGTGTAAATGGCAATGTGTTATGAATTACTGGTTGATTGTCTAATTTCACTAGTGTCTCACAAGGTTTCCCTTATTTTCTCTCTCAGACATTGGTGGCTATTGAGAAGCTGCCCAAATATGCCCAAGCTGGATTCGAAGGATTCAAAACCTTGAATCGCATACAAAGTAAACTCTTTAAAACCACAATGGAGACAGATGAGAACCTGCTGGTTTGCGCTCCAACGGTTAGTCTAACAATATTGGTGCAACCATTCAGGCACTGGCCTAAAATAAACATCTCCATTAAAAACATAACCTGACAACTATGATGCAGTGTAGACCTTAACTTTTAAGATTTTTACCCTAAAGATGTTTTTCATCTTTCTCTTTGACTTTTAGGGTGCTGGCAAAACGAATGTTGCTCTCATGGCAATGCTCAGAGAGATCGGAAAGCACATTAACATGGATGGCACCATCAATATTGATGATTTTAAAATCATCTACATCGCTCCCATGCGCTCACTGGTACAGGAGATGGTGGGCAGCTTTGGCAAGGTAAGACTACATTATGCTTTTCCTCCTCATTTCCTGTAATTTGGTGTCTTTTAAATGAGTAGCTATAAATAGATGTACATTTAACATTTACAAATTTATGCTTGAAAATCGTGAAAGTATTGAACATCCCTAAGAAATCTGTTGCTCTGTCTACAGCGCTTGGCTAGTTATGGCATCACTGTTTCTGAGTTGACTGGAGACCATCAGCTGTGCAAGGAGGAAATAAACGCCACCCAGATTATCGTGTGCACCCCAGAGAAATGGGACATCATCACCCGGAAAGGAGGAGAACGCACATATACGCAGCTTGTGCGCCTTATCATCATTGTGAGTAATTTAATAGACTCATATTCCGTTTTTTAAAGTCCGTTTTTTAAAGTTTTCCAAGTTAACATGTTCTGTCATACAGGATGAAATCCACTTGCTGCATGATGACCGTGGCCCTGTCCTGGAGTCCCTGATTGCTCGAACCATCCGCAATGTGGAGCTGACACAGGAAGACGTGAGGCTCATCGGCCTCAGTGCCACACTGCCCAACTATGAGGATGTGGCGACCTGCCTTCGTGTGGATCCATCCAAGGGGCTCTTCTATTTTGATAACAGGTGAGAAATGGACTGCTGCAGATGTATGTGAATAATTGAACATGTTTTTGTTATTAATATATATGTTGGATGTTTTTTTTTTTATTAGTTTCCGGCCTGTGCCTCTGGAACAAACCTATGTAGGAATTACAGAGAAGAAGGCTATTAAACGTTTCCAGATTATGAATGAGATTGTTTATGAGAAGATCATGGAACATGCTGGAAAGAATCAGGTAAAGCTGAACACAATAACCAGACTGTTTTTTGTAATCAAATTTATTTATAAATCATTTGTTTAGTCATGCTTCCGTTTTTCTGATCATTTATTTCTATTTTTCCTAGGTGTTGGTGTTTGTGCACTCAAGAAAGGAGACCGGAAAGACGGCACGTGCGATCCGGGACATGTGTTTGGAGAAGGACACACTGGGGTTGTTCCTAAGAGAGGGTTCGGCGTCCACTGAGGTCCTGAGGACTGAAGCTGAGCAGTGCAAGGTCAGCTCACAACTACTGCAAAAGTGCTGTACATCAGATACAACCTTAAACTGATGTATCTGAACACATCATTCCATAAAGAAATATGCATATTATTTTTTTAAACATGTGAACCACAAAAGCAGTCTTAAGTAGCACAGGTAAATTTTAGCAATAGCCAATAATACATTGTGTGCGTCAAAATTATCGATTTTTCGTTATGCCAAAATCATTAGGATGTTAAGTAAAGATCATGTCCCATGAAGATATTTTGTAAATTTCCTACTGTGATTATATCAAAACTTAATTTTTAATTAGTAATATACGTTGCTAAGAACTTCATTTGGACAACTTTAAAGGCAGTTTTCTCTTCTTTTTTTTTTCCCAAATAGTTGTATCTCGGCCAAATATTGTCCTATCCTAACAAAAGCTTATTCAGCTTTCAGATGATGTATAAATCTCAATTTTAAAAAACTGACCCTTATGACTAGTTTTGTGGTCCAGGGTCACATTTTAGCTTATTGTACACTGATTTTGACCATTTGTTCACTTTGTTGACAGAACCTCGAGCTGAAGGATCTGTTGCCGTATGGTTTTGCTATTCACCATGCTGGAATGACCAGAGTGGACAGAACGCTGGTAGAGGATCTGTTTGCTGACCGTCACATTCAGGTTAGTTTACAACTGAGCAATGTCAAGATAATTTTTGATTATTTCTTATATTGAAACAGAGAGCATTAAACTGTGAATGTGTGTTTTGTAGGTATTGGTGTCTACAGCCACTCTGGCCTGGGGTGTGAACTTACCAGCACACACGGTTATTATTAAAGGCACACAGGTGTACAGCCCAGAGAAAGGCAGATGGACAGAGTTGGGAGCCCTGGATATCCTACAGGTCAGTAGTATTTCCCCACTTACTTTGTATTGGGATTAATTAAATGGACCATGGGTAATGACTTGACTTCCACTCAACCTTTGTGACGCAGATGCTGGGACGTGCCGGCAGGCCGCAGTATGACTCTAAGGGAGAGGGTATTCTGATCACTTCCCATGGAGAGTTGCAGTATTACCTGTCCCTGCTCAATCAGCAGCTGCCCATCGAGAGCCAGATGGTGTCCAAACTACCCGACATGCTCAATGCAGAGATAGTGTTGGGCAATGTGCAGAATGCCAAGGTGAGGTTAAATGTACTTGCGAAAGTTAATTAGTCAGACTTTTTTTTTTTTTTTTAGATATTTTAAAGAATGAAACAGTTGTTGAAAGAAATGCTATTGGAAGTCAGTGGGGACCATCAACTGTTTGATTACCAGCATTCTTCAAAATATCTACTTTTATGTTCAATAAATGTTACAATTTTGTTTTTTTGAATCATTTTATATATATATATATATATAAAATATATGCAGTTTTACACATAATTTGTTTCCAAAATTGAAAAATTAGCTGTTCTATTGTCATTTAGGCATTATTACAATGGATAAATATAGTATTGCACATGCTTATTATTATTATTATTATTATTATTATTATTATTATTATTATTATTCCTCTGTAAGCATCTGTTTTGTTACTGTTTTCAGGATGCTGTAAATTGGCTGGGTTACACATACCTTTATGTGCGGCTGTTGCGGAATCCCACTCTGTATGGCGTCTCCCATGATGACCGCAGCAGTGACCCTCTGCTGGAGCGACGGAGAATGGACCTGGTGCACACAGCGGCCACCATCCTGGAGAAGAACAACTTGGTCAAATATGACAAGAGATCTGGCAGCTTTCAGGTACACACAGTTTGTCATATTAACCCACTTCTTTAAGTAGCTCTAGGCATTTCCAGATTATTTATATGCACAATCAATTTTCAGCTTGAAATACCCAACCCTGTGTAATGGATTTCAGCACGGCTGCCTGAGCACATCGATTAACTTAAATGACAGCAACAGATGTGGTTTAAATGATGTTTAATTTGTTCTGTTGTAGGTGACAGACCTGGGCCGCATCGCCAGTCATTTCTACATCACCCACGAGTCCATAATGACTTACAACCAGCTGCTGAAGCCTACACTGAGTGAGATTGAGCTCTTCAGGGTGTTCTCGCTCTCCTCTGAGTTTAGAAACATCACCGTCAGAGAGGTACGTGCTTTATCTAAACCAGTTGAAACATTTGAACAAGCATCTACCAACAGCATCCAGTCAACATGGTTGTGTTCTGATTGACAGGAAGAAAAACTTGAGCTTCAGAAACTGCTTGAGAGAGTCCCTATTCCAGTGAAGGAAAGCATTGAAGAGCCCAGTGCAAAGGTAAGTGCACTATAGAATGTCAAAAACAAATATGTAGTCTTACGCTTGTCTCTCCTAAATTGAATGTCATGTCTGTTTTTTTGTTTTTGTTTTTTTTCAGATTAATGTGCTGCTGCAGGCATACATTTCTCAGCTTAAACTGGAGGGCTTTGCTCTCATGGCTGACATGGTCTATGTCACACAGGTTAGTGACATTGTCCTATAGACCTAAATGAACAACCATCAATTAAATCTCTTAAAAATCATAGAATATGCATAGATTTTGTGTATTAATGTTCTGTTTGATTTTTACAGAGCGCTGGCAGGTTGATGAGGGCCATCTTTGAGATTGTCCTGAGCAGAGGCTGGGCCCAACTTACTGACAAGACCTTGAACCTTTGCAAGATGATCGACAAGAGGATGTAAGCTGTCATGATGCTGCTGATTTTACCACTTAAATGTATTGTTTATTATCCAATGTAATGTTTATGCTTTTGTTTTTTTTTTCTTTCAAGGTGGCAGTCGATGTCTCCCTTGCGTCAGTTCCGTAAACTTCCAGAGGAGGTCATTAAAAAGATCGAGAAGAAGAACTTTCCCTTTGAGCGCCTCTATGATCTGAACCACAATGAAATTGGTGAATAGTGGATTGTAATAGTGTTAATTTTCTTTATGTGCTAGTTTTTCTGAAAGTGCCATTGTATATAATTGTCTCATAGTCTGAGTTTAACTCTTTCAGGTGAGTTGATCCGCATGCCAAAGATGGGGAAGACCATTCATAAGTATGTCCATCAATTCCCAAAGCTGGACCTGGCAGTTCATCTGCAGCCCATCACACGCTCCACTCTGAAAGTGGAGCTTACCATCACACCAGATTTCCAGTGGGACGACAAGGTCAGTCTTAAAAAAAGTTCATGAAATGACTAACAATGATAATGAGTTTTATTGTTGCAAAAATAAATAATTACATATAAATTAATAGAAATTTTTAACATTTTATGTATGTACTGCTGTTCAAAAATTTGGGAACAGTTTTTTTTTAAAGAAGACTTTTATCCTCAAGGATGCATTTATTTGATTGAAAACAGTACTATTGTGAAATATTACAATATAAAATAATGTTTTTTTTTTATTATTTTATTATACTTTAAAATATAATTTATACCTGTAAGGCAAAACTGAATTTTTATCAGCCATTACTCCAGTCTTAAGTGTCACATGATCCTCCAGAAATCATCCTAATATACTGATTTATTATTAGAATTAATCTATGTTGGCAACAGTTGTGCTGCCAAATATTTTTTGGAACCTGTGATACTTTTTTCAGCGTTCTTTTTGATAAACAAAAAGTTAAAAAGAACAGCATTTATTCAAAATATATATTTTTTTCTAACAAAATAAGTCTTTGCTATCACTTCATCAGTTTAACACATCCTTTTAAACAGTAGTATATATTGTTTGAAAAGATTTCTATTTTAAATAAATGCTGTTCTTTTAAACTTATTCATCAAGGAATCTTAAAAAAAAGTATTCCAGGTTTCAAAAAATATTAAGCAGCACAACTGTTTCCAACATTGATAATAAATCAGCATATTAGAATAATTTCTGAAGGATCATGTGACACTGAATATGTAGCATCAGTAATGATGCTGAAATAATTAGATTTTAATGTATATTAAAATAGAAAAACGTTATTTTACATCGTAATATTTCACAACATTTTTTTTCTGTATTTTTGATCAAATAAATGCAGCCTTTATGATATAAGAAATATTCTCAAAACATTAAAAAACTTACTGATCCCAAACTTTCGAATGGCAGTGTATATGTATGTGTATATATATATGTGTATGTGTGTGTGAATATTGACATTGAGCTAGCAACTAAATGTCTGTTTCTTTCAGATACACGGCTCATCTGAGGCCTTCTGGATCTTAGTGGAGGATGTGGACAGTGAGGTGGTCCTTCATCATGAGTACTTCCTCCTGAAGGCCAAGTATGCTCAGGATGAGCATCTTGTGACTTTCTTTGTGCCTGTGTTTGAGCCGCTGCCACCACAGTACTTCATTCGCATAGCTTCAGACCGTTGGCTGTGTAAGTTTACAATTTAATGCAGCGGGATGTATTACTAAACCATATTCAATATTTAAGAGCATAATGAAGCACTAGAGGTATTAAAGAAGTCTGAAGATGTTTTTTCTGTCTTTTTCAAGCATGTGAGACACAGTTGCCGGTTTCATTCCGTCACCTGATTCTGCCTGAGAAATATCCTCCTCCTACCGAGCTGCTGGACCTGCAGCCATTGCCCGTGTCCGCTCTGAGAAATGCAGCCTTTGAGAGCCTCTACCAGAATTTTCCCTTTTTTAACCCAATCCAGACCCAAGGTACCTGCATTTATAGATCATCTACAGCACACTATATATTAGTTTGAGATCTTCCTTTTAAATGAAACAGTTCTTGTTTTCCACAGTGTTCAATGCAGTGTACAACAGCGATGATAACGTCTTTGTCGGGGCCCCCACGGGCAGTGGAAAGACCATTTGTGCAGAGTTTGCCATTCTTAGGATGCTCCTACACAACTCAGAGGGCCGCTGTGTCTACATCACACCCATGGAGGCTCTGGCCGAACAGGTATATGTCCATAAATATCTGTTTTCTGTTTTACCAAAATTCAAGAAATTCTGTAAAATAAGGAGTTAAATGTCACAATTGAGACTTTTTTTTTTTTTTTTTGCAGGTCTTTGTTGACTGGCACCAGAAGTTCCAGGACACCTTGAATAAGAAGGTTGTCCTGCTCACCGGTGAGACGAGCACTGACCTCAAGCTGCTGGGTAAAGGTGACATCATCGTCAGCACCCCAGACAAGTGGGACATCCTGTCCCGCCGCTGGAAACAGAGGAAGAACGTGCAGAACGTCAGTCTCTTCATTGTAGATGAGATTCATCTCATAGGAGGAGACAATGGAGTAAGTGTTTGTTTATTTTGGTTTCTAAACAATAAGAATAAGTCGTCAGAGATTATTGTTTTGGTTTGTTTCTAATTTTTGTGCATCTCTTGTAGCCTGTGTTGGAGGTGATTTGCTCCAGGATGAGGTACATCTCCTCTCAGATTGAGCGGCCCATCCGTATCGTGGCCCTCAGCTCCTCTCTGTCCAATGCTAAAGATGTAGCCCACTGGCTCGGCTGCAGCACTACGGCCACCTTCAACTTCCACCCCAATGTCAGACCAGTTCCTCTTGAACTTCACATTCAGGTTGGTCTGAAGCTCTGTGTAACTCAAAGAGACAGTTTACCCAAAAATGAAAATTCTATCATTAATTACTCGCCCTTATTTTGTTTGTCACTCTTATTTTGACCTTCATTTTCAAAACATGAATTAAGATATTTTTGATGAAATCTGACCCTGCATAGTTGAAACTGACATGTTCAAGGCCCAGGAAGTTAATAAGGACGTCGTTAAAATAGTCCATGTGACACAGTGGTTCAACCGTAGTGTTATGAAGCTTTGAGAATACTTTTTGTGAACCTATTTTAACCTTTCTGGGCCTTGAATGTGGTGGTTGCGTTGCTGTCTATGCCGGGTCAGAAATCTCGGATTTTATCAAACATATCTTAATCGTGTTCTGAAGATTAATGAAGGTCTTATAAGTTTGGAACAACGTTAGGGTGAATAATTAATTACAGGAATTTAAATTTTTGGGCGAACTATGCCTGTAATTTCATGTTTAGACACAATCCTGACCCTGTTACATTTGATTTTGTTTAATCCTCCTCACTGTTTTTTCCCTCTCCTCAGGGCTTCAACGTGAGTCACACACAGACTCGTCTGCTGTCCATGGCTAAACCAGTGTATCACGCCATAATGAAACATTCCCCATCCAAGCCAGTGCTGGTGTTCGTGCCGTCAAGACGCCAGACTCGTCTCACCGCTATTGATATCCTCACCTTCTGTGCTGCAGACGTAGTCCCACAAAGGTGCCGGGAGAAGATCTACATCACATCTCTACACTAATATAGACTCTTATTTAATCAGCTTTTCTCCTGAGTGATATCAGGTGTCTAACCTCTATCCTTATTTTTATCCCTGCAGGTTCCTGCACTCAACTGAGAAAGACTTGGCTCCATTCATGGAGAATCTTTCTGATGTTACACTGAAGGAGACCCTCTCTAATGGGGTGGGGTACCTTCATGAAGGCCTTTCACCTACAGAGCGCAGGATTGTGGAGCATCTCTTTACTTCTGGTAAGACAAATGAAACCGAATGTTTTGTAAAATTAGTATAGTTTGTTTGAAAACCATCCAGAGTCATTTCGATTATGAAAATGGGCTGTTTTTAAGTAGTCATAAGTTACACGTCCAAAGGAATTTAAATCAGTTTGTATGTGCTTAATTTTATATAACGACATGGATTATTTATTGAAATAAAATTCTTATGGTCATTAATAAAATATTTTTTCTTACATCACACTAGTTTTGCTGTATTTAATGTGTAATTTGAACATTCAAACAGTAGATATTGTAATAACATGGTAATAACACAAATTCTAAATTTGAAATGCATGCTTATTTGTTCATTAATGAAGTTAATAATTACGTAAAATATGGTTTTATGTGAAAAACAATTTATGACGTGTCGTTTTTTTAATTATGAGGTTAAATGAACTTTTGATTAAGGTGTGTTTGCGCTAAAAAGTCTTCTTTCTCTCATCCCAGGTGCCATTCAGGTGATGGTGGCATCTCGCTCTCTCTGCTGGGGCACCAACATTTCTGCCCACCTGGTGATTGTCATGGACACGCAGTACTACAATGGGAAAATCCATGCGTAAGTATTTTCTCATCTTTAGTGGATCTCACCACCAGTATTTACACTGTGCATGTGTATTGCTCACTAATGTCTTTCTCCAATTAGATATGTGGACTACCCAATCTATGATGTGCTCCAGATGGTAGGAAAGGCTAACCGTCCTCTCCAGGATGATGAGGGTCGCTGTGTCATCATGTGTCAAGGATCCAAAAAGGTAAAGTTCACACTAATCCACACATTTTCTTGACTTAAGATCACCATTGTTGGTTCCCGGTTCATAACTTTGAACATCCTTGTTCTTTAGGACTTCTTCAAGAAGTTCCTCTACGAGCCTCTGCCTGTGGAGTCTCACCTGGACCACTGTCTTCACGACCATTTCAATGCTGAGATCGTCACAAAGACGGTGGAAAACAAACAGGACGCTGTGGACTACCTGACATGGACGTTTCTGTATCGCCGCATGACCCAGAACCCCAACTACTACAACCTGCAGGGTGAGGAACCACAATCCTTGAAAAGGGCCACAATTTTCACTACAGCAGGACAAATGACTTGACATTGAAAATCTAGACTTTATGCTACAAAATGTACAATTTGTGACTTAAGGAATGCATGTGAAAATAGTCAAGCAACTTCAACAGTAGCTGCAGATTTGCGCAAAACTTTTGTGATACTTTCCCCTGGTGACTTGTAAATGAGAAAAAAATGTTACCATTGCAGTTTTGCAAAATATTCCTTTTTTTATTGCCTTAAACCACCTCATGCAATATGAAATATATGGAATTTTTTTGCAAAATTGCCATTTTTTTCCATTGGTTATATTTTCAATTCGCACTTTCAGTTTGTGCAATTTGAAGCGCAGCTTCTGTAATTGAAGTATTTTTTTAACGCATCAGAGACTAAAATCTCTTTGTTTTACAGGTATGTCTCATCGTCACCTGTCAGATCATCTGTCTGAGCTGGTAGAAAACACCTTGCAAGATCTGGAGCAGTCCAAGTGTATCAGCATTGAGGATGAGATGGATGTGGCACCTCTGAATCTGGGCATGATCGCAGCCTATTACTACATAAACTACACCACCATTGGTGAGGGCTCTCTCGGTTTAACACACTTCATAGTCACAATGAAACAAGTAGCAACAGATCTCTACTGCTTTGTGACATAATGAGCATAATGAATTATTGAAAAAGTTCTGTCCATCAGTAAATTTCCATTTCATACCGACTTGGAACACAATCACGAAGCATCAAATGTGCTTATTCGTTTTACCTGATGCAGCTGTTATCTGTGTTTGTCCTTTCTCCAGAGCTGTTCAGTATGTCTCTGAACGCCAAGACAAAGGTCCGTGGCCTCATCGAGATCATCTCTAATGCTGCGGAGTATAAAAACATTCCCATCAGGCACCATGAAGACACCCTGCTGCGGCAGGTAAGCAAAAACGCACTTTTCTTTACTGACTAGTGTAGTATGAACTCCTTGAGCAAACAGACATATCATAACTCACTGTTTACCACTCTGACTTTTTTCAGCTGGCTCAGAAAGTTCCTCACAAACTGAACAACCCCAAGTTCAACGACCCGCATGTGAAGACCAACCTGCTGCTCCAGGCTCACCTGTCCCGCATGCAGCTGAGCGCTGAGCTCCAGTCAGATACTGAAGAGATCCTCAGCAAGGTGAACCTCTTTTGCAACTCTACAAAAAGGATTTTTGGTGACCCCAGTGCATCCAAATTTAATTTTAGAATTAAATGCATCATTTTTATGTACTCTTATGCTTAACAAGGCTGCATTTATTTGATACAAAATACAGCAAAACAGTAATATTGTGAACTATTACTACAATTTAAAAAAGCTGTTCTATTAATTTTTTAATGTGATAGCAAAGCAGAATTTTCAGCAGCCATTACTTCAGTTTTCAGTGTCACATGATGCTTCAGAAATCCTTCTAATATTCTGCCACTAATAGAAAATGAAAAAGGTTATTGCATTTTATCTCACAGAACTTTTTGTCTCAGAACTGTGTAATACAAACTTGCAATTTTGACTATTTTTTTCCTTGTTAATTGTTAGATATGAACTAACAATTATTTTGAGGGTTGGGAAATACTGATATGTTCTCAGAATTGGGAGTTTATATCTCACAATTCTAACTTAACTTGCAGTTGCGTGTAATAAAGTCAGATTTGCGGGATATGAAAAAAGTCATAATTGCAAGTTTATGTCTTGCAATTCTGACTTCATTACTTTAGTCAGTTGTGAAAATAAAAAGTCAGAATTGTGAGATAAAAAGACGTATTTATCGTAACGTAAACGTATTTATTTTTTATTAGATGGCGGAAACAGGCTTAGATTAGTGCTCAGGAAATATCGTTTTTACTGTATTTTTGATCAAATAAATTAATCCTTTGTGAGCACGAAAGACTCTTTAATAAAAAACATTTAAAAATCAAATGATTGCATAACAGAATTCAAATTGGGCATACATGCTCATTTTGCATTAGTGTGTTTTTTTTTTTTGTTTTTTTTTTAATGTTACTTTTTAAAATAAACATTAAAGTCTTTTCCTGAATTTTTCTCGTCCCCATTTTTTCAGGCTGTGCGGCTGATCCAGGCGTGTGTGGATGTGCTCTCCAGTAATGGTTGGTTGAGTCCAGCATTGGCTGCCATGGAGCTGGCTCAGATGGTCACACAAGCCATGTGGTCCAAAGACTCGTACCTCAAACAACTACCGCACTTCACTTCAGAACACATCAAGCGCTGTACAGACAAGGTGAAAACTGGGCCTGAGTGGGTTGCGGATCATCTAAACGCTGAATATCGTCTTTTGGTCGTCTGTCTTAACTCTGTTCTGTTGACTTGTATAGGGTGTGGAGAGCATCTTCGACATCATGGAGATGGAGGATGAAGACCGCACTGGTCTTCTGCAGCTTACAGATGTACAAATGGCTGACGTGGCACGCTTCTGCAACCGCTATCCAAACATTGAGCTATCATACGAAGTGGCTGAAAAAGACAACATCAAGAGGTATGAAGTGAACTCAAAATGCAAAAAATTCACTCTGAGTTTACATGTTTTGATGTCCTTATATTCAGGAAATTACAGTGGTTGTAGCATTTCTGTCATAAAGAAATGGCCAAATATTAAAGATTAAGTGGACATTTGAATTAAATGTTGTTTAGCTAATATTAAACAAGGATTAGATTGTGCAGCAAAGTGTAAAAACAATCGTCAGGCCGTTGGTGCCCTTTGCAGGCATTTGTTACAATGCATAATGCAAATTAGTTCTATTGTTTATAATACATTTGTATATTAACAGTTTCATTCAATAAAACCATATGATTACTTGCTTTTGATACTTTATTTGAACTAATTATTATTGCCTTTTGCTATTATATATGTATTTTAAGTAATTGTAAAGGCTGTTGTTATCTTAGTTCTGTTTTTATTCAATTACCCAATTAATCATTAGAATAATTGACCAATTACTTGAGTAATCGTCAGAATAATCGGCCAATTACTCAACTACCAGAATAACCGTTAGTGACAGCTCTAGTGTCTGTGAATCACTTTGCTGATTATATTAATTGATCTTCTCACACTCACAGTGGAAATCCAGTGGTCGTCCAAGTGCAGTTGGAGCGAGAAGAGGAAGTTACAGGTCCTGTCATTGCTCCTCTATTCCCTCAGGTGAGTTTCTGTTAACAAACCCTATATTTACAATGACCTTCAAAAGTTTTGGGGCGGTATAATTTGAAAATAAAGTCTCAGTCTTACTGAGGTTGCATTTATGAGTAAAAAAATAAATAAAATAAATACAATAAAAAAAAAAAAATCAATATCATGCAGGGTTCAACAATGAGTGCCACATGGCCTGAGTCCAATGTGAAAGATGCTTGGAACAGTTGCTGAATTTGTCACTGTTAATCATTTGCACCTGTCAAGTCTTGTCAATTGAAAATTTCAAGCGATCACTGAGAGATATGTCTCTAACGGACAAATAACCTACAAAAGCATGTCAAAATACTCGTTTTACGATTAACTTTGTAGCTTTAGCAATAACCTGTATTTAATATATAT
>JAHKKF010490350.1:0-61636 GCA_019740295.1 Labeo calbasu | reverse complement strand
ATTATTATATGTAACATACCTTTACAATTGTTTATATTATATATATATATATATATATATATATATATACATTAGCTATAATATACATTTATCATTTGATATTATTAATAATAGTATAAAATAATAACATAATATTAAATATAATGAATAATGCCGAATGATTTATTATATTTAAATGAGCATTATTTTTTGTCATGTGGAACATTTTAAATGTTATTTATATTCATTTTATTTATACTTGTATAAATATATTTATATTCTATTTTAGTATAATAGGCATTACATTGATACATTTCATGTAATATACATTTATAATTTTATATTATGAATATAAGTATAAAATAATAACATATTACACATAATTAATAACATTGGTTAATTATATTCAAAAGCATAATTTTTTTGTCATGTAGAACATTTATATTATTTATTTTATTTATAATTGTGTCAATATATATATTTCATTTATAATTTTAATATAATATACATTTTATAATATACATTGATAATAATATAAATAATATTAAACATTAATTACATTAAATGAGAATTACTTTGTGCCATTTAGAATATTTGCAACATTTAATGTCATTAAGTTGTATTTATAATTGTGTAAATGTATTTATTTCATTTATAATATTGTATGTATAAATGTAATACACATTTTATAATTTTATGTATAAGTGTATATTTATTTATAAATTCAATATACATTGTAGTACATTTATCTACCTTCTTCTTTTTTTTTAGTAGATATTTACTTTTCATTAGTACATTATTAGTACATCTACTTTGTGCCATGTAGATCATTTAGAAGTTAACCTTTTTTTTTTAGTAAGTATTTACTTTTCATTTAGTATATTATTAGTACGGCTGTCCGAAGTTACGGTACAAAAACCCGAGCAAGTTGAGTTCAGTTAAACCACTAAATATTCTCTGGCCGAACATTAAGTCAAAAGAGCCTGATCTCTCAAGCAGAACTTGGCTGGTCAGAACTGGTCTGTTCCTGCTTTCAGGCTGTTTTGTAGCGCGGATAATACCAATGTCCTCTATCTCGCTCACCCTTCACGTGAACAGCAGCAGCCGTGTGGCAGTGAGGATGGATGGGGATATATGGAGCTTCCTCTTTCACTTCCTAAATAGGGGTCTGGTCAAGTGACTTTGTTCGAGAGTGAGGGGAGATGAAGTGAAGGAATGCAATGCGGCGGTGGGGTTGGTGGTTTCCGCTCAGGATGTCCACTTGTTTCTGCGTTTGGAGCCATGACAGCTAGTGGGGTTGTGATTCATTGTGATTTACGGTTTCACAAGCACTTCAAATCAGTGAATTTTCTCGGTTTCATAAGTTCTGGACTGACTTTACTATGACGGTAATACAGAAGTCAAACTTGTATATTAAAAGTAAAATTCATCCAAAAATGAAAACTCTAATATACTCACCGTCACGTCCTTCCAAACCCAGCAGGCTTTTTCTTTCTCCTGTAAAACAGAAAAGAAGGTATTTTGAAAAACACTTTCTTTGGCGCATAAAATAGAATTTTGTTTTTATATTGTTTTAAATCCCTCATTTTTATGGTAAGGACAAAAACATTAATTTGAGTCTCACAAAAGAAAGAAAGTTGGTACATATTTGGAATGACATGACGGTGACTACATGATGACAGACTTTTCATTTTTAGGTGAACTATCACAATATCTTGAGTTTTTACTGCATACATATCAGTTTTGCAAAAGTGGAAGCTTAGGTGCTTAGGAACATTGCAAACAAGTCTCTTGTGCATTTTTATAGAAGAAAACCTCAGATAAGCAGATGCTCGCTGGTCTCTTGTGCGTCAGACCTGATGACAGCACTTCATGAGCACACAACATACACATGACCCACTGAGGAGAATTCAGGCTTCCTCCCACACTGTCACTTCCTTCTCCCTCCCAGACCTCTGCCACTGATACACAGCCTGGCTAAAGTACAGGATTAAACCGGCCGTAAAAACTCTGTGGGTCATGCTTTTGTCAAAGGCTCATGTGCATTCTTTTATTTTAAAACCACAAACCTAAAGGCTGAACATTTCATGAGCACTGAGTTGACAAAAAGTGCACAGCCGTAAGTCTGGAGCCACAAAGGCTACATACTGAATATTTCACCCAGTAACCTCAAAATAAAGGTTCTTTATTGGCATTGATGTTTCTATAAAGAACCTTTAACAACGGTGGAACCTTTCCATTACACAAAAAAGTTCAGTAACCGCTGAGCACCGCCATGATGGATTCTAACTTCCGTTTGGGTGCTCATGTTCCCGTTTACACAGATATCCATGTTAAAACAATGTAAAATGATCGACTGAATTAAAGGAGTAGTTCACTGCCAGAACAAAAATTTACAGATAATGTACTCCCCCCCTTGTTATCCAAGATGTTCATGTTTTTCTCTCTTCAGCCGTAAAGAAATGATGTTTTTTGAGGAAAACATTTCAAGATTCTTCACCATATAATGGATATCTATGGCGCCCCTGAGTTTGAACTTCCAAAATGCAGTCTAAATGCAGCTTCAAAAGGCTCTAAACAATCCCAGCCAAGAAATAAGCATCTTATCTAGCGAAATGATCAGTTATTTTCTACAAAAAATTACAATTTATATACTTTTTAACCTCAAATGCTAGTCTTGTTTAGTTCTGCGTGAACTCTTTTTTTCCCCGGTTCAGTACAGTTTGGGTATGTCGAAAAAAAAAAAAAAAAAGTCCCATCGTAATGGCGGTGCTCATCGTTTACACAGGAAGCTGCATTTAAACTGCATTTTGGAGGTTCAAATTCAGGGGCACCCTAAAAAGTCTATTATATGGAAGGGGATCCTGACATTTTTTCCTCAAAAAACTTAATTTCTTTACGATTGAAGAAAGAAAGACACAGTACATTATCTGTACATTTTTTTTTTTGGAAGTGAACTACTCCTTTAATTAAACTGAAACCTTTTTAGTATAACTAAATGTGGGCAGGGTTAAGCTTTGCTGTTGTTGGCTGCCACGGTAACAGCAATTAGCTTGATTTGCGTACAAGCAAATCTGTCAGTGTCCGACAGTGTATGCGTTGCATAAACGACGAAAAAAGAAAACGAGCATGGTTTGCAGCGCTTAAGTTAAAATATTGTGTATGAAGTAAATTAATGTGTGCTGTTACCCGTTTGTGGACAAAATCCCGCGAACTTCGATCCGTTCGGGAGCTGTAAGTGCGCTTATCTGTTTTCAATGCAGAGTCGCTTCATCTCATCTACCAGCTCATTTAAACTATGACTGGTGAGTTACTGCAAAAATACGGTCATTTACATACACTGTAAAGTGATTAAACTATGGCGCGATGTTCATTTTAAAACCATTTTCATATTATCAGCTCGGAAAATACGTTGATTTAAAAACACCGTAGACCGGAAATGTAACGCATCGTTCCAGTCAGACTAGACGCGTTCAGGAAAAAGGTGAATAACGGGGGAAAAGGGTTTTAAAATATTCTTCACAGAAAAAAAATAATTCTTGTTCAGTGAGAGAAACTTTGTGGAACCCAAAATGGTTCACTGAAAATCCCTTTTTGGAAGCTTTATTTGTGTACAGTGAGAAAGAGTGTAACGTTACATCTGAAAATGTATATCTAAAATGTTAGCCGTCACATTCTGAAAGCTGAATAAATAAGCTTTCCATTGATTCGTTAGGATAGGATAACATTTGGCCGAGATACAACTATTTGAAAATTTGAGGAAGCAAAAAAAAAAAAAAAATCTAAATATTGAGAAAATCGCTTTTAAAATTGTCCAAATGAAGTTCTTAGCATTGCATATTACTTATCAAAAATTAAGTTTTGATATATTTATGGTAGGAAATTTACAAAATATCTTCATGGACCATGATCTTTACTTAATATCCTAATGGTTTTTGGCGTAAAAGAAAAATGTATAATTTTGACTCATACAATGTATTATTGGCTATTGCTAAAAATATACCCGTGCTAATCATGACTGGTTTTGTGGTCCAGGGTCACAAATCTGGAGCCAGAATAACTTAGATGCTAAAATATGCTCGATTTACAGTGCTTTGCTGACAGTTGTACATCTGCCGATCAGTTAAATTACTCAGTCAGCTAAAAAGAAGATGTGTCATGTTTAATGGAATTAACGATGAATGTGTTTCATAGAACAGACTTTCACCATGTTTTCGTCTTAATATAGTGTGGGTGGGGTCAAACGGAGCAGATTACATGAGTAATTCATAGCGTAGTGGAGTAAATGACAGTTGTTCCTCATATGCAACAAAGCAAGAAACGGGTGGATATACGCTTAACAGACATAGCAGCAATCTTCTCTAATGTGTTGTTTAAAACCGCCACATCCCGAGTGTGTAGTCCAGAATATCAGAAATGTGTTCTAAAAGAGTTTTATGTTCTCTCAACAAAATGTGAAATTGGAAGTAGCTCAGTGCTGTGACACTGTCATTCCATTATATGTTCTGTTTTCATTTGAATTTAAGTTTTGGTAATTCCATTTTTGACATTTTTATTATTATTATTATGTCTGTGTAGTTTTTAGTTTAAGTTAGTTAATTTTAGTACCCTGCATTAAGTAAGTTTTGCTTCTTTGTCACCATCTCTGTCTGAAACTTTGCAATTGCAGTTATTTGCGAAATTGTCTTCCTCCTCAGTGCGGATGAACCAGTGTGGATATTCACTCTACTTCTGAATTACAGATACTGCATTTTGGAAATATGTCCAAAATAAGAAGTTTCACCAGAAAATGTCATCTGAACAAGTAAGCAACACGTCTGCTAGTTTTGTTCCGACCAACTGAGAAAAAGTTGTAATGTAGCTTTAAACTAAACAAAAATGAGCTTGGCAAATAGCTGAAATAAAATAAGGTTCATTTTTCAGTTAATGTTTTTTTATGGTTTTAATATCAGTTAACCACAATAAAATCCCTGCAAATAATGAATCATTTCAACTTCTTAATATCAGGGATGACATAATATCCAAAGTCTGAGTAAAGACATTACCGAACAAAGTGTTTGTTTTGAAGAGCACAAAACAGTTCACACCTCCATTAGGATAGCTAGTGTTTGCCTCTGCTGATCTTGAAACTAGCTCGTGTAGTGTAACAGGACCATGATGGTGAAAGAACATGGGGACAGAGAAGACGAGCTTTCCCACAGGTGGCAAACAGGGATCAGGCTTCAAAAGGTGTTATCAGGCCTCGCCATCTCATGTCGAGTTCACTTGTCAGCACTTTCTCCACCAAGGGCATTTGACACGCTCACTCTTATGTGCATCAACAGAATGAGGAAGTAATGTGTTAATTTGAGGTAACACTTCACAGTAACAACGAAGAACCACAAACATTTATCTGCATTATTGTTTCTCGTTATGAGACTGCATTACGTATACTTATTTTGTAATAGATACCACAGTATACATGGGAATGGGTGTTTCTTCCACTACAGAATCATGCATTTTCTGTTGTTATATCAAAACTCAATCAAAACGTTGACATAAGTATCTGTTAAATTAAAACTCTCTTGGAAACGTAACATTTCTTAACAGAATTTTATTTTTATTTATTTTATTGTCATTTCCAGTCACAATTATTCCAATCAAGTAATTTAGTTTCATTTTGTAATATTTGTTCTGTCTGTTTATGAAATTAAAATGTTATAATTAAAATTCCTTTTAAATTACTTTATCCACCGGTTTCACAGACAAGGCTTAAGCCTAGTCCCAGACTAAAATGTAAATCTGAGTTGTTTCAAATAAAAGATCTTAAAATATATCATTGCTTTTTTTTTGTCTTAAGATGCACACCAGTGATGTTTTTTCTAAGGCATGTTTATAAAAATGACTTAAATGTCTTAATTGAACTATGGCCTAATCCGGGCTTAGTCTAGGCCCTGTCTGTGAAACCAGGCCTATAAGTTTTAATATAGCGAGAGGTGATTATTTTTCAATTGTAAACATATTTTTAAAATAAATGTTCATTTCAAATTCAGTTAAGATTGAAACAGTCTTTTGAAAAGATCATTCATTTTCCCATTTGTGATAAGAAGGAAATGTTGCCACTATTAGCAAATTAATTATTATTATATTATATTATATTACATTATATTATAAAACACCCAAGACTACAAATATTTTTCAGTTACTTTTAAATTAAAATTACTTTATAAGTTTTAATGTAGTGAGACAGGATTATTTTTCAATTTTATAAATGTGTGTGTGTGTGTATATATATATATAATACATTTATTTAATTATTATATATATTATTTATTATAATTATTATGAACTTTTTTTTATTTATTATAAATAATATAATTATTATATATATATTTGTATATATGTGTGTGCGTGTGTGTATTTTTAAATAAATGTATATTTCTTTTATATACATTTTCATTTCCATTCTTTCCGTTAGAAATATATATTTTTTAATTTTATCCATCTATCCATCTATCTATCTATCTATCTATCTATATTTATATTTCTAATAGAAAGACAGTAAAACTGAAATATTGTGAAATATTACTGTAATTTAAAGTTATGTATTTTAAAATGTATTTTATTTTATTACTCCAGTCTTCGCTGTCCATCAGAAATCAGTTTAATATTGTCGAAAACAGTTGCTGCTTAAGATTTTTGTGGACACTGTGATACATTTTTCAGAATTTTTCGATGAGTTTAAAAGACCAGCATTTATTTGAAATAGGAATCGTTTTGTAACTATGCACACTGTCACTTTTGATCAGTTTACTGTGTCCATGCTTTATAAACATTTTAAATTCTTTAAAAAATGTATATCCACATTTGGTACAAGAAATGAAGTTAGAGTGTGTGCAAAGTGTGTTTGAGTTATTCTAAAAATTCTTTTCTGTTCTAAAAGTCCACGAAATCTGAGATACTGACAAATGCTCTGACGCCAGTCATACAAATGTTTTCTTGCTCTCTGACCTTGTTTTCATACCTGGTGGAAAGGTGAAGAAACCCACCTTTTCACAGGAGCCAAGTGAGAGTGAATCTGGCATCTCAGCCCCCTTCACAATGACAAGTCATTTTATCTGTTTATCCATCACCAACTTATCTGTCTGTCCAAACCAAAAGGCTGGTTGTACAATACAGTGAGACAGCTTAGGCATGAAACGTCTTAAAGATGACATGCACTCATAGCACTTAGTATTTATGGTCAGCCAGTGAAAACCTCTGTAAAAAGGGACTGCGTGCATTTATTGTCTGTGCGAAGTGTGAAGACAGACGCCGTGATGAAAAAGCAGACCATTTTAATTGTAACTGCTGGTAGTTTTACTATCAAATTCATGCAAATATCCATCTCACTGCATGTGCAGTGTAAACAAGCATTTAGCGCTTAGAGACGGAGAAAGAAACACGCGAGTATGGGAAAAGATCCACTCTGTCACCTCCACAACAAACTGTGATACTGAGAACAGTAGCGTGCCACTCCCTGCTGTCAAGCCACCATAAAGAAGAAGTGTATAAATACCGCCGATAAACAAAGCACTGAGTCTGCAGAAAGACTTTTTTGTGGTGTGAGAAAACTGCATGTTTGTCAGTCACAGGATTAGGACGGTCTGTGATGTCTGTTGTTGTATACATAATAACTCGCCCTGATGATCTGACAGAAATCAAATTAGCTACATGTAACACGTTAAAAAAATAAACAGATACACAGCTTTGCTAACGATTTTATCTAAGCGTCTACACTGAGTCATTAATCATTACAAAAGTACTTGACGTTGGCCAACAGGTTGTTCCGTCTGATTCAGTACAAGGACTTGCAAGGTTTGTTTATTAATATGTAGGACTATAAAATTTAAGTAAACGGCAAAACACTTTTGTTGTTCACTATATTAAATAATATACCAAAATAAAAATACTTTTAAAATTACTTTTAAATTACTTTGTAAGTTTTAATATAGAGAGACAGGATTATTTTTCAATTTTCAATTTATATATATATATACATATACAGTTATGTTCAAAATGATTTATACCTTTGGTAAATGTGATCTAATAAGACTGTGAAAATAAATGTGTATCATTAATCCTTTTGTTCTTTTATTTTAAGAATGTACAAAAATGTACAAAATTACTAATTTCATTGTCGATTGAGAATTTAAAATGAGAAATGTCATTATGGATTTTTTTTCTCTAATACAAATTGATCAACAAACAAACATCAAAATCAAAACTTAAATGGGTCACTGAGAACAAAACCAAGCTTCTGCCGTGGCCAACCCAGTTTCCCTATAGAAAATGAGAGGGGTGAACTGAAGAGAAGAAGCGCCAACATGACCAACAAGCACAACATTTTCCCATTTGTTATAAAAAGTAAAAGTAACCGGTACTATTAGCAAATTAATTTATATTTATTATATTATATTATATTATATTATATTATATTATATTATATTATATTATATTATATTATATTGTATTATATTATATTATATTATATTAATAGCTTTTTCATTTTATTTTCTATTAAGGTATTTATTTAATATATTCATTTTTTAAGGTTATAATATTTATATAGACATATAGCAGAAAAAGTAAATTAAATTTTTTTCTTTGTGTAAATAAATTGTTATTTGTGCATTGCACACCTAAAATTGTTTTACATCATATTATATTATATTATTAGATTAGATTATAAATCACATAACATACAATATGTGTGTGTGTGTGTATATATATACATATACATATACATATACATATACATATACATATATATATATATACACAACATTTTATTTATATATAGTTTTAGCTGGTTTTTAGCATTTTTTCCTAAATCAGCTGGTTTTCGCTTGGTTTTTAGCTGGTTTTCACTAAATAAACTGGTTTTAGCTGTTTTTTTTGTTTGTTTGTTTTTTTTTGCTAAATCAGCTGTTTTTTGTTAAATAAGCTGGTTTTAACTGGTCTTTATCTGGTTTTTGCTTCAGTAAGCAACTGTTTTTGTAGCTTTTAACCAGTAAATTAAAACAACTATTTCAAACTGGAAACCTTTAAACTTCTTTAAAACTACTTCAAACTTTCTGGCTAGTTTTTTTCAAGCCAACTTAAAGTTTGTCTACAAACTTATTTATCTAATATAATATAGTATAGTATAATATTAATCATACCTTTTTTTATATGATAATATAAAAATATAATATTTTTATAAGGTATTTAATAGTAAATATACTTTAAATATACTTAAATATATTTACTACATATAAATATAAATATATTTGTTTTTAATATAATATTTATATAGATATAGCAAACAAGTAACCTACATTATTTTCATTGTGTAAATAAATTGGTATTGTTTACTATTTTTGTGTATTGTATACCTAAAATTGTTTTACATTAAATTATAATATATTATATTATAAATCAAATAACATATGTAGACATATATTATATTATACATAAATCATAATAAACCCAATTTTTTAATTACTTTTAAATTACTTTGTAAGTTTTAAAGTAGGGAGTATTTTTCCATTTTAAATTAAAAAAAACACACATATATATGTTGTTATATATATATATATATATATATATAATTTTTTTTTAAATAAATGCTAATTTCAAATTCAATTAAGAAATGCTCTAAACGATCATTAATTTTCCCATTTGTAATAAAAAGTAAATGTTGTCACTATTAGCAAATTAATTATTGTTAACATATTCAATATACATATATATACACACATAATATATAATTATTATATTATATTATATTATATTATATTATATTATATTATATTATATTATATTAAGGATGGCATAATGTTTCTATAGACATATAGCAGAAACTGTGAGCTACATAGCTTTCTTTGTGTAATATTACTGTTAAGATGTCCTCTGCAGTCGACTCAATCAATGAAATCAAAGTTGTGCTGATCTAGCAGGACAAGCTAAGTTTCCCTTCCCCCTCCGTCCCAAAGCCAGTGGTCCTCCTGACACATGTGTCTAAACACATTACCACCGGTGAATGTAGCGTGATAAACGTCAACGTATGTAGAAAACGTCACCCTGATTTGTTTTGTTTGTCTGGCCAGCCAGTTTGGAGAGCAGGGAATACCCTTGAGTTTAATTCAAGTTCATAGCACCTCGCAGGAGAGATACAGATTGCACCATCTGCATAATTCAGACAGCGTTCACACTGACATAGACAAGTGCTTTTGACTAATTGTTTGATGATTGCATTAGCTTCTCAATCTCTCAAACATGTAATATAACCCCCTGGGCTGTTGAAGGGTGAGTAAATGTTTAGCAATGCACAGTGCCTTCTGTAATCAAAAAGCTTTTTGGCCCAAGAATCTGCAGTGTGATTTGAAACTGATTACCACAATTGAGCTCAAAAAATAAATATTAGAAATGTTAATTTTGCAAAATGTTAGACAGAATAAAGAGTCATTCTGCCCCTGGCTGTATAATAATGTGATAGTGGCTGCTTCCTTGTTGCTAATTTTACATAACAAATTTATCCCAATATCAGCTTTTTTTGTTTTGTAATTTAAAGGGGTCCTATTATGCTCTTTTACAAAGTCTTGATTTTGTTTTGGGCATGCTTGCATGCTTGCATGCTTTCATGCGAACATGCTTTCATGCATGGTGGTTCGAAAAACACAATTATTTTTAACGTAATTTACATTATTACAATACATCTCTCCCAGCCTGGCAAATAAGGCTCGATTAGTTCCGGGTTTAATGAAGGCCCGCCTTCCAAAAAACGAAATGTGTTGTGATTGGTTAGCTTTCCCACTGCGTTGTGGTTGGCGAACGGCTTAGACGGTGTTTCAGTACTGCCACGCCCCTTGCAAAGAAGCAAGTTCTGTGTACAACTGTTAGCGCAAGCTAGGTTAAAGTGATTCTCAGCCTAGCCTATTCTAGTGCAAGTTTATGTATTTTAAAAAAACACTCGTGTTATAGTGAAGCTATCTACACTGTATGATGAATAAGTCTCTTACAACACACTGCACACGTCTGCGGTCCATTACGGCTCTGACGCACAACCGGAGTAGATCACGACTTCAGCATGTGTTTCGACCCCCTATACTGCACACGTCTCCGGCGCGTTACTGCTCTAAAGTGGCCACTCTAGTCAATGCTTGTGTTTATATCCGCCACGCTGCGGCTCGTTGAAGCGGTTCCCCGTGCTGCATCTCTAAAGTTAGGCTAATCCCCCACCTCGTCCCTACCCTCCCTCCAACAATTAAAATTTCCGTGGGCGGGATTTATTTTAATGATATTCTAATGGACCGTGTTCTGACATCATTGTATGCGGAAAACAAACGCTGTAGTCCAAAGGAGCCGCTCGTTGTAGTTCTTCAAAAGGGATTTTTTAAAAACGAAATATCTCCTTTTGGAGATTTGTAACTTTATAGATCTTTTTATGCCCAGAGATACACACCACACACTGACTAAAGTTCAAAAAGTGAAAAAGCATAATATCACCCCTTTAAAAATAGTTTTCTTGATCAGTATTTTTTCTGTAAAGATACTTCATTATTAAAATAAAACATTCAAGAAGTGAAATTGCAATATATATATATATATTAATATAATTGTCTTGAGTCAACTAGAGACCTTCCCTGTTTCCTTTCTCAGTCATTTCTTAGTACTTCCATTTCGTTTTTTTCTCTGTCGACTTGCTTTGTTTCATTTTCAGTCTCTGCAGTTTATCAGGTGGTCATTATTCTTGACCTCATTTGGCCTACAGCTCAATTTGGCTGATCATTTAAAAGCCTTTTGCAGGCACATGAGCGACTAATAGATTACATCACAAAATCCATATGAAATCAATTTGCATGAATCAATAAGTGGACAGAGAGTCTGTGAAACAGACACCAAGACGGTGCTGATCAATAGCCAAGAGTACACGTTATTTAACAGCTTTCCAACCCAAGTTGAACTGTGGTGAACATATACTGATTTTAATTCAAAAGTGAATATTTGTGTCAATTGCTTTTAACAGCTCCTAGAATCAGCTGTAACTTCACACTCTGTCATAAAGTGATGAGGCAGATGGAAAGAGAGCGGGTAGAGCAGGCGCGCCTCCTCGACTGTGGCTGGTTAAACCGTGAGAGTGAGAGGGTTTGCGGTGTATCCGAGCTGGGAGATGGGTTGAGATAAAGACTCTATGAGGCAGCAGGAAACGTTGGATGAGGGTGAGTGAGTGAAGCAGAAAGGGGCCTTATCTGTTTTGAACAGCGCTCTCCTCTCAGGCATCTCTTTAACCACATGCAATCAGATTTCCAATCTCAATAAGAAAAAAAGATAATAAGAATCATGAATTACCTTAATCTTTTTTGAAATTTAAACCGAAACTTGTGGTTATGAACCATAATAACTGTCTAAGAGGCAATTAGTGTTTCAATAATGTGGTTTTGTAATCCAGTATTTAACTTTTCAGTAATGTTAATGCTATCTTGCTGTATTTATTAGGGATTCTCAGATACTACAATTTTGGTACAGAATTGATAATATTAATTTAATATTACCATACTGTAATTTTGATACAGTATGGTAATATTAAAATCCTATTTTGTCTAAATAAATAATTAAAATTAACCATTTTAAAAGATACAAATTAATTACAGCATTACAACATTATAATGTACAGTATGAAAAAAATGATATATATGGAAATATTTTAAGATTTGATAGAGATTACATTTAACAGTGTTTATAATTTATTAGTGTTTTACAGATTACCTTTAAGTGAGCAGATGGGAAAGGTTTTGTATGAATGCGTCAGACTTACAGTTTTATCTGAAAGGTTGGGAACCCCTTGCAGAATCTGTGAAAATGTAAATAATTTTAACAAAATAAGGGAGATCATACAAAATGCTTGTTGTGTTTTATTTAGTACTATCCTGAGTAAGATATTTTACATAAAAGATGTTTACATGTAGTCCACAAGTCAAAAAAAAGCTGAAATTATTCAAATAACCCCCTTCAAAAGTTTGGGAACCCTTGCTTCTTAATACTGTGTGTGGTTACCTGGATGATCTACGACTGTTTTTTTTGTTTTGTTTTGTGATGGTTGTTCATAAGTCCCTTGTTTGTTCTGAACAATTAAACTGAGCACAGATTTTCTGAAAAATCCTCCAGGTCCTGCATTTTTTCAGTTTTCCTGCTTCTTTTGCATATTTGAGCCCTTTCCAGCAGTGACTGTATGATTTTCAGATCCATCTTTTCACACTAAGGACAACTGAGGGACTCAAACACAACTTTTAAAAACGTTCAAACATTCACTGATGCTCCAGAAGGAAATACGATGCATTAAGAGCTGGGGGTGAAAACTTTTGGAACTTGAAGATCGAGATAAATTGTACTTAACCGAAGGGAAGTACTAAATGGAAAAGAAATTATGTTTCAACAAAATAAGAAACATTTAGACATCTTCATCCTGTTCAAAAGTTTTCACCCCCTGGCTCTTAATGCATCATGTTTCTATCTGTATGTAAATGTCAGTGATTGAATAAAAGGGTAATCTAAATGTAAAAGTGAAATACTGACTATCGACAGTTATTGAGAAATAAAACAACATCGGCCAATATGGAAATACAGAACCAATATGGTACCATTACATTGTGTATTCCTAGTTTTCATGCTTTTTTGTATGAATGCATATGAATGTGAGTGTTAAATGAAAGAAACAGCTCAACTAAATGTACAAATAATTAAATAGCCAGTATCAGTTGATATTGAAAAATAAAAAAAAAAAGTTAAATTAGCCATAATTGACTATTGTTTTGTGTGAATGCACATGTAGATGTATGCAGATGTATTAGTAGTATACAAATGTGTGTGTTGGACAAAAGAAAATAGTAATATAATGTAAAAACCGCTTAAATGAGCGTGCATCCCTAATATATCCCCTTCTAAAATTCTTGAGAACTTTTCCTCCTATTTCTAGCCAAGAGACTCTGCATTGTTTCTGCATTACAAAGGCAAAAGTGCAAAACAGATGAGCTGGCCTGAACACAGAGCTGCACCTGTCACCTTCCCCAAGCCACACGCGCAGCCCACACAGCAAAGACCACAGGACACAAAGACTGCTTTCACCTGAGACACACTGTGGCTTCTATTAATAGCACAGTTCGGCAGTGGTGCTGACACACACATCTAGAAGTAGCGGTGGTTACCTTCACTGACAGCAGTTACTATAATGTGGCTTGTATTACTCATGTGCTGAGAGAGTGTAAACCAAGGTCATGAAGCTAAAACACTGACAAATCGCTCTTAGATTATTTATCTCTGCTCTTTTTGGCCAAAGGAACAGTCTGAAATCAACCCGCGAGCTCTAAAAGTACGAGGGGAAGATACGAAACAAAGGGCAAGAACATGTCACACCGGGGAACGAGCAGAAAAGTTTACACAGGCCATCAACTCGAACATACCGCGCTCCGCCGGATCCACAGGGATTGCAAACAACCGTGTGTCATCACCATTTGAAGGCTGAAAATAGGAGCGGGGGCGTTGAAACTGAAATCTCTCCCAAAAACTACAAAAGACGCGGCCGGGCCGTTTTGGCACGCGTCATCACATTGTTTTCCCCTGACTTGTATTTTCATGTCATTGTTTTGTATCCTCAGGCCAAACACCCTCCTCCAGATGGTGACTGTTCTAGTCTCCTCTTGATGGAAAGTCAGATGTTTACCAGAGCCCAATGAGGGGGCAGAAGAGCTGACGAGGGCAGTCAGGTAACAAAAGGTCTCCACCTGCGAGTCTAGTTTAATTGGCATGATTAGGTATGGATGTACAACCATGTGTTGCCAAATTTGTCCCATATCCCTTTAGAATGGTACGAGAACTTGCCAATGGCATACAACACTTTCAACACTTCTCTTGAGTAAAGTTTTTCCAGCAAGCAAGAATCTTGAGTTGATTGCCTCTGTTTCTGTAAGCATTTCTATTCATGCTCAGCATACGATTGTTGAGATCTTAAAGGGATACTTAAGACAAAAACATTTACTCACCCTCATGTTGTTTCAAACCTGTACAAGGTTCTTTTCTTCTGCAACACATGCACACACACACTAAAAAAAATGTCTATTTTTTTTGTCTAGTTTTCCAGTACAAATATTTAAACATCCCTAAAATAAGGTACATTTACTTGAGAATCAAAGTCTTGTTTTCTCAGAAAAAAAAAAGAATTCTTAAAACAAAACAAAAAATCTGCCTGCCAGTAGGCAGAAAAATAAGAAAAATATTCTTGTTTTCCATTTTAATTAAATGTATTTTTCTTACCCCATTGGCAGATATTTTTTTCTTTTTTGTAAGCACAAACTCTTAAGATTTTCAGGAGGAAAAAAGTAATTTTGCTCCTCAGGTATCAAGTTAATTTGCCACGATTTAAGAATATTTAGATATTTGTACTTGAAAACATGACCAAAAATATAAGAAATTGTTTATTGATTGATTGATTGATTGATTGATTCAGATTAGGAAAAAGGGTAATTTTAATTATTTATTTATTTATTTTTATGGGTGAATTATTCCTTTAAAAACAACCCATGCTTTCAGTAGAGACATTTAATAAAAGTCTAAATAATAAATTGTTTTATTTTTATTTATTTGTTTATTTATTTTGGGATTTTGTAGACAGTATGTAGTGGTGTGTGGAGGTGTTCTGAAATGCGGAAGTTTTTTTTTTAATCAATGATGTAAATTCATGTCCCATGTCACGTTTTCTTGGTTAAATAAACATTACTTAGACTATCAGAAAAAAAATCTATTTATATTTTTACATTAACAATGTAATCAATATTTTGTTTATTAAAGCCAAGTATGAATCTTATTAATAGGCAGCTGGCGATTTCCGGCGACAAGAGCGACATCGAGGGTTTAGGCTAGAAGTGATACAGCTCTGGCTACTGGGCATGCGCACATCAGTCAAACGTTATTTTTGTCACACTGTACAACAATAATACTATTTTTGTATTATAGTAAGGGCTAAGTTGTATCCCTTCTAGCCACAACCGACATCGAGCTACAGCGACCGATGGGGCGTGTCCAGCAACGCGACAAAGTTCAGAATCCCTCAACCTTATGCAAATGAAGAGCGACTTTCGGGAGCGACAGCCAATAGGAAAGAAGACGGTAGAGCTCATATGATCGTTCTCCTCTCAGTCGTAGATAAACATACGCAATGGGAAAAAAGTAGGCTGTGCTTCTCATTAGTTTTTGTTTGTATGTACAGATTTAATTTATATGTATATTATATTTAGTCTTTTGCCTGCAAAATGTTTGTATTTTGCGGCAAGAAACCTGATTTGACCTGACAGAAGTCGCTGCTAGTGTGAACGCAGCTTAAAGGAGAAGTCCACTTCCAAAACAACGATTCACATATAATGTACTCACTTGTCATCCAAGATGTTCTTGTCTTTCTTTCTTCAGTCGTAAAGAAATTATGTTTTTTGACGAAAACATTTCTGCATTTTTCTTCATATAATGGACTGGTATGGTGCCCCGATTTTGAACTTCCAAAAGGCAGTTTAAATGCGGCTTCAAACGATCCCAAATGCGGTTGTAAATAATCCCAGCCGAGGAAGAAGGGTCTTATCTAGCGAAACGATTGTTTATTTACATTTTAAAAATACCATTTTAATACTTCTTATTCTCAAACACTCGTATTGCCTTGCAGTCCTTGAACTCTGTGTATTCTGGCTCCAGACAGTTAGGGTATGTCTAAAAACTCCCATCTTATGTTCTTCCTCAACTTCAAAAATCATTTCAGAATCACCCTACATCGCTGCAGAAGTACCGACACAGTCTTTGCAAAGTGAACATGCAAAGAAGATCAAACACCCTTAACAAAAAAGGTAAAACTGTGATATAGGACGATTTTGAAGTTGAGGGAGAACATGAGATGGGAGTTTTTAGACATACCCTAACTGTCATGAACAGGAAAAAAAACAGTCCAGGCAGATTAAGACAAGACGAGCGTTTGGCATTAAAACCTATATAAATTGTATTGTTTTAATTAAAATAACCAATCGTTACGCTAGATAAGACCCTTCTTTCTCGGCTGGGATCATTTGAAGCCGCATTTAAACTGCATTTTGGAAGTTCAAAATCGGGGCACCATATCAGTCCATTATATGGGGAAAAATGTTGAAATGTTTTCCTCAAAAAACATAATTTCTTTAAGACTGAAGAAAGAAAGACATGAACATCGTGGATGACAAGGGGGTGAGTAAATTATTTGTAAATTGTTGTTCTGGAAGCGGAGTTCTCCTTTAAGACGAGGCTGGATGACCAGCTAAAACCAGCCAACCAGCTTAGCTGTTTTTTTTTTCAGCAGGGTACTCACTAAAAACTCCTACAGATCATGTTTTCATCAAGCGGCAACCTCCTGGTCTCCCTCTTGAAGCCAACACAGAAGTGACTAAAACTGCAATTCATCGACTGGCCGCTAGAGACTGGCAGCAAAAGGGAGTCAATCTCATAGACTCCCCATGCTAAAATGCCCAACTTTACAGCAGAAAACAATATGTTTACAGCCTGGTACAAAAAGTGGTTTTGGTCTATATAGCTAATTTTGCCCTTCATGTAAACTGTGATGGGGTGATTTTTTTTTTATAACTCATCCGTTTAAATTATATTAAGCCTTAAAGTTCTGCATAATTTAGGGCGTGGCCACTTGAGTGACAGGTGGATTGCCGCTGCTGTCACCACCTTTATGCTAGGTGGGCATGGTTTAGCAACCAGCTCCACCCACGTCCCGCCTCTTTGCCCATTTTCGATTATCCGTGCAGTGATGCGATTCCAAGATGGCGACGGCCGACTCCCGCCCACTAAGAGCTTCAAAAATGCTCTTCAGAAACCTACGGGTAACGTCACGGACACTACGTCCATATTTTTTACAGTCTATGGTTTTCATGCCATTTTAAGGCGTATTTTGACTTAACAAAATGGTTATATCTAAGTGTGTGAGTTTAGTTACTTTTTTACCATTAACGTCATTGTATTGTTCATTTAGACTAATTCAGGAATGTGCACGAACACAGTAGGCGGGATTTATCGCATGAACCAATCACAGCCGAATATAACCAGCCTTATCCAATCATATCGCGATGCACGCATTGCCTCCTTTCACGTGACTTTCCCGTATTCATTTCCCACCAAACTCACCGCACATTTTAGGGGGTCTGTTAAAACTCGAAGAGCTCAGGGAAGTAAGAGAGACGCGGACTCTGTAACTTTCCCTGCTGGTGTCGCTGTTGGACAGTGTTTCTTTAGAAAACGAGTGCCTACTTGAATGCCCTTTAAATGTCCAGAAGTTCATAATTGCATGTGTAATTTATAGATCCCCCTCATTTTTGACCTGTTTATTGAATTATGGGCATGGTTGGGTTTTGAAGAGAAAGAGACTTAATAATATACTGATTAAACACGAACTGTATCTTTAGTAGCAACGACTGCTGCTTAAAAAGCACAAGCAGGTTTCATTACTCCAGAGGAGTGATTAAGGCTGTGATCATTGGACAGTCATTGAGCGCTACCTGAGGGGGTGGCTGTGGCTCAAAACACTCACGAAAACAAGATAAATAATTAACCGCTAACAATCACTTGTTGTTCTGTTTAATCAAGCTATTAATAGTAAAGCTCAGGGGTGGCTTTTGAAAGTATAAAAATTCAAGGTAGTAAACAGCATTTGAATGTTAATTTGTTTGGTGGATTAATTCAGGCCTCAGTTGCCTGAATTTTATGTTGATTATATTTATGTAATGTTTATTCATTTTTAAAATGCACTTTTACATGTTAAAATGTAATTACAATTCACATAAACAACCCATTATATAAAATCACTGTGGATTTTACAGCAAACAACACACGGCAAGAGAGTCATTCCTCAGTATTTTGGCGCTTAGGCCATGAGGCAGTATGCATAAATCTTCAAGATGATCCAGAAATCAATAAGAGACGGATCCTGTAAAAAAAATGTGTGGGAAAAACATAAAGTATTGCTCAAAGGCTGAGGTCAGTAAGATTTTGAGGTTTTTAGAAATAGTCTTATGAAGAGGCTAAAGCTGCAATAGTTTGATCAAATATAGTGTCAGAAACAGTACACTTGTAATATGTTTTTTTTTGCAATCTTAAATGTTTCCAATTGTTATATATTTTACATTTTGTAATAGTAAAACTCCATTTTCAGTGAACATTATTCCAATCCTTGATCCTTAAGAAATAATTTTAATATGGTGATTTTGCACTCAAGAAACATTTCTAATTATTATTGTTTGTTGAAAATGCTTGTGTTGCTTAATGAAGTGTGGTTTTTAAATCAGTTTAATGTATGTGTACATGTACTACGTTATCCACAGCATTAGTCTTATGAAGCGAGTTGAAAGGTGTAAGATAATAGCGCCCTCTTCGGTTTGCAGAGGACTATTGCCTGTGTGACATGAGGACAGACTTCCCAGAATTCCTCGTTCTATAAGCACAGTTGTTGACCTAAAATAAGGGTAACTGTTTTTATATGATTTTTTTGTGGTTTAAATCTGCTTAAGTAACTCGTGCAGTGAGTTAGAATTAAGATCTTTTATGCAAGATCCATTAAATTATAGTTAACTAAAGTGTGTGTGAAACCACTGTTGAAAATGCATTCAATACAAAACGTTTCATTACCAGCACAATGATTTAAATGAGAAAGCTGAGTTTTAAAACTTACATACTCTTTCCTTCAGTAAACAAGAACATCTGACCCTACTTACAAAGGATTTCATATGATCAGTGTCATGAATTTGCTTTTTTGAACAGTGACCTAGATATGGTGCAAAATCTTACACATTACTTATTCATTTTATGTATTAACTTCATTATACTTTCTGGAAAAATCCTAAAGTTTTGGAAATTGGGTCAGTTTTTTTACTAAGATGAATGGCCTGATTTACCTGAATTCACCCTCATGGTTAATAAAACAAGTACAATATGCTACACAGCCCTGAATACTGAGATGTCCAGATGATGTTTAGTGCAGCCCTTGAGCAAATTGAGGACAACATAACCCAAACGTCACCAATTAGTTAACAGACACGCAAGTCAGTTACTCCTTACTGTATATTTATGTTTATATAAGACAGAGATTTTGATTTTGAAAGAGGTGTATTGTGCTTGCCAGTACTGCATTAATTTGATCAAAATACAGTAAAATGATAATTTTGTTAAATATTGTAATGTAAAAGATTGTAATGTAATATATTTTAAAACAGAAGCTTAATTGAAATAGAATCTATAGAAAATTATACATCTTCACTGTCACCTTTGATCAATCTGATGCATTTTTGACAAGTAAAAGTCATTATTTCTTCCAAATAAATAACTCTTACTAACCCCAAACCTTTGAACAATAGAATATATTTACAAAAACTCCACATAAGAATGTATATTTAAACATAAGTGAGCCATTATAAATGAGTGTGACATGCCACAACAAATTGTTTATCAAATAAACAGTTTTATTAAAATGAGGCAATCATGAATTTAACATTTTTTTTAATTCAGCATCCTTGGTGAAATAAATATTCAAATGCCTCAAGCATAGTCAAAGTACCAAACGTTTCCAATTTAGTACAATTGTTTTGATTCATTCCTTTCACTAACATCCAAGGCACATCAAACACAATCAAGAGTGACTTGTTTTTTTTCAATATATGAATATAAAACTAATAGTGTTACAAAGAAGGTCATTTTCAGAACTTCACAACTTTAAACAACACAGAGAAACAGAGACAACCAAATACAGACACACTGGATTTCAAAATATGACTGAAATTTAAAAAAAAGTACTTTGGTCTGACTACAGTATATAAAGACTAATAATTCCCCCATCTAAAACAAAATGCAAAATTCAAATGAAGAAGAAAAATCAGTATCTTTGCACATTTGTCTTTTTTTATATTGCATACACATCATTCAAATATTTTTTGATGAATCTACAAGCTCCGTCTGATTTTTCAAAAAAGTGCTGTACTAAAACATAGCAGACCACCACCAGCGCTGTGATTTTGTGTTACTGCAGACATCTCGACCTGGGCCAAGTCCCCATAATCACATTGTCAAGTGTACCGTGAACCTGCCTGCCCTCCTGCTGACCCTTGCGTCCTCTGTGGACGCCAGGCCTCAGCGTCAAGTTAGTGAGGTCCACTAGTTCCCTCTTGTGAGAAAGCAGTGTCACCATGTGGTCGAGCTTGGAGCGAATAGAGCTGTAGTGGTGCTGCCGCTCTTTGGTGATCTTGAGGAAGCATTCCCTCAGGCTGACGTCTTGTGGGGCAACACAGACAGGTGGATGACAGTCCACCTCCTGTACGTTGCAAGTGGATGAAGTATTGGGGTTGCTGCTTGTCGAGGTTTTGGATTTAAGCTTGTCAGCGCATGTTTGCACGCTCACGTCTGCCGTTTGGCAGGCGGTTTGTGTTGAGGTGTCGCAGGAAGGTACAGGGGGAGAGATCATCGCATCGACCGTCTGAGTCTGAGCAGTAACATTTGTTGCCGGCAAATGAGGAGGGTCATCCGAGGCGAGCGCTTCCTCTCCGAGTTCTTGCTCGAGCCAGTCTTCACCTAGAGTGGAAGTATCAGAAACTGGGTTACCCTTTCTGTCTCGATCTTCAATGTCTTTATTCATCTGTTGGATCTCTGGGGTATGAAGTCTGGCTGGAGTGCTCGTCAGACATTCTGGTTGAGGCTTTGTTGTTCGTGCCAAGTAGGAGGGAGGCGTTCCAGGTGGTTTGAGGACAAGATGGTCATATAAACCGCTGCTTCTGGCACTAGAGGGAGCTCTTGTATTCGATGGCAGTGGCAGGGACTGGGCATAGAGGATGCGGAACTCTTCATCGAATTTCTCGGTTATCTGGCCAGATAACTCGATAAGGTTGCTGCTGTTTAGTTTGCCATCTGTCCAGTTAAACCTGTAGATAAAAATGTGCCAAAATAAATAGAAAGCGTATAAACAGAACTGGAGCCATATCTATTATGTACTGATTGCCTAACATTTACAAAGTTAAAATCGATTCATTAATGTAACAAATTACACAATTTCTTTAGAATTACTCTACATTGTTTGAAAGGTTACACCCATGCAAAATAGAAAAATAGCATCAAAATGACCACTTAGTGAAAGCCAATGGGGTCCAAACAACATTGGACCACACTGACTTATAAAAAAAACACAAAAAAGACATCAGGCCTCATGCATGAAACACGAGCAGATTGAATTTTTAAATCATTCGAAAAGCCGCTCTGACGTAAACTTTTGAATTCATGAAAATGTTCGTATTTTTAAAATGTTAGTTGGTACGAAAGAACTGTACACCTGCTCTCTACCACGTTAAGAAGGTGCGTTAATTGTTCTTTTTGCTAAACTGATGACACTGAATTTTAATGCACCGCCATAATATTTTTTAAGTTTGCGGTTTTGTTTTGTTTGTTTTTTTGTAGCCGAGTGTCGATAAAGCTATGGAAGCCTGTTTCCACCACTGAAATAAAACATACTCACAATTGCAAGAAATAAATTGCATGATAAAAAGTCACTCGCAATTCAGACTTTTTTTCTAACAATAATTTTTTTCTCTTGCAATTCTTTTTTCTCAGAATTGCTAGACATAAACTCACAATTTTGAGTTATAAAGTCCAATTTTGAGACTGATTGCGAGTTTATATCTCACGATTCTGACTTACTGCATTTTTACATTCAGTAATATTCTTCAAAATTATATGACAGTAATACGTTACTGCCGTGGATATTCCAAATCATAGCAACCAAAGCTGGACAAACGCTGTGCCACCAAAGCGTTCTCAAGCGCCACCACCTGACTGTTTTTTGAAGAGCGCCTGGCATTTCATCAGCTTGCTAAAAACGCTTTGGCGGACACACGTTAATTTAAAGGGGTCATGACGTGAGAAATCAAATTTGCCTTTGCACCATTAAAACATCCTGCAATTTTCTTAAAACGTCATTATCAACGAAGCATTTATTTAATCAAGCACCAAAAACGGCTCGTTCGGATCTGAGGTGCAATATGACATCACCCGGGCATTTGCATAAACACTGCCTCCAGAGCAAGGCAATGACAAATAGTCATCATCTCATTATAGGTCCCGCCCACTAAATACGCTGAATGCGAGTGTCGTGTTGCGTCAAAAGCACAGAAATTACAATCACTGCTGCTATCTTGTCTACACTGGATACAGTATACAGATGTGCATTTGTTTTCTGAAACAATCCACAAGCTTAAATCTGTCGTCAACAGGACAAATGGAGTGAAAGAACGTTCGCTTTGAGGTGTGTGGTTTAAACAGCTCGTTCGCATCTTTGTACGGATATTAGAAGGATCTCAGCGTAAGGAACAAGTGGATAGTTTATTTTTAATGGCATTCCGGATCGTGTCTGAGGATTGTTCTGAGAATTTTGTTTTGTAAACGAGAGTTCACAAAGAAACATTTGTTGAAAGATGAAGCGGTACTAGATCTGACTGCAGCTGCATCACAAACTGTAAGTAAATTATTTCATAATGCTTTGTCTGGAAATGACCTTTTTTTTTTCTTTTCAATTATATTGTCAAAACACTCACATAATGAGGGGGCGTTAATACTGTTTTCTATGCAGTGACCTTAGCCAATCATAACAGTGGCCAATTCCTGACAAGCCTTAAAGGACACGCCCCTTAAAACAGGTCGTTTTAGATTAAAGGGTCAGAATGAGGGTTGAAAATAATCATTTTTTTCCCACACATTTATTTATTTATTTACTTTTGTTCAAAATCTTGGTTAACATTATAAATAATAATAATAACCACAAGGAAGATATTAAAATAATAATTAAAAAAATATATGTCATGACACCTTTAATATTTATTGTTAGGCTTATGGCCTTTTAGTCTTTTTTGCATTTATGCAATATACTGGAGCCAAACCTGAGCAGGGAGTCTGGAAGCTTGCACTGTGTTCCTGGACACATAATTTACTCTGTAATTCATAGGTGGGGATTTTGCAAATTGTGAACAAGCGTGCAATCCCGCCCTATTTACGAATGACTGGAAATCATCAACGTACACGTTTAATCAAATCTGATGTTTACGATGCGTTTGTGAATCCGGAAGAGAGTTTTCTTTGCCTGTTTTACAGGCAAATTACTCTGAATTTACTCACATATTAACGCAAGTTTCATGAATGAGGCGCGTTTTTCAAAATATATTATTTTGTGTTGCACAGAAGAAATTCATACTGTTAAATTCAAAAGATAAGATATCGTGGAATAGTGGTCTTTATTACCTATATGAACCTGTGGCCACTCTGTTTCCATCAATCAGCATGAAACTCTCATGAACCTTTCCGGTGATCCGAGCACCTGATCTCATGTAGTAGGTAGAACCTGTTATGGTTCGTACTTTCATTTGCTTCAAAAATGAATAAAATAAAATAAATGTTAAAAAGCAATTATATATAAAAACAACAATATTAGCATGAAGATCTCTTACCAGCAGTTCATCCAGCTGTACACGAAGGTTTTTACACATTTGTAAGAATGAGGGAACAGAAGATTGGTCTAAAAGAATATACACAGGAACTCTGCGGCGTGTGCACGCTTCCTGCAGGTCTTGGAAGATATCCAGGTCTGTCAAGGAGTCTGTCACAATAGCAATCACCTAAGGATAAAAATCACATTTGATTAATGAAAAATTAACAGCAGTAAACGATTCTTTATGCAACTGAGTATTGTCTGGCTAAACATGGTGGGAAATGAATTAACAGCTTAGAGTTTTAGCATCAGTGAACTCGACGTTCTAGCTCATTCGTATGATAGTCATGACTGCACAGCCGCTGGCTACACACCTTGATGATTTCTTATTACATTTGGCCTTTAAGTACATGCAAGCTGGAACAGATCCAGGCTGCCTGGAGGTATAACCTCAATACATTCAGCTCAAAACCCCCTTCATTTGAAGGACTGAAGAGCCTGTTGTGGCACCTCCAGGTTCAGGCCTTTAGAGGTAACAGTTCAGTGTGATAGACGCTTGTGTGCATTCCTACCATTCCACATTTAAGATCCAGAGCACTACTTTGAATAAGTCACACACGTACCCTTGCATCACCTAAAAATCCCAAAGGCTGATTTTTTTGATTAACAGAAGTAAGAGATTTTTTTAAATCATCATAATCTTGAATTCATTGTAATTCTTGTCATTGCTCTTGCTTGGTTTTTGATATAATTTTAATCCTCTTAGAAGTTTAAACTGAGAAATCTGAAAACAAATTAATTTCCCAACTTAATAACAATAAATCAAAAATAAATAAATTAAGGTGTTATGACATTTAAATATTACTTCTAAATTAGTATCTATTTTTGCTACTTTAATTCTTAATTAATTCAACAGAGACAGACATCTGTTTCCATTTCATTAGTAGCTAGCTACTCGTTCGTTTTTAGTAGCCATAAATACCTGTTTAAAAAGAGCTAGAAAAACTGAAATGTATGACTGAAATGTATGTAATAGGTACTAGAAATATCTACTGGTAAAAATCAGTACCAGCAACTACTGGAATACACACCACATACACACATTCGGAAATGAATAGCTGATATATGAACCACATCTACCATATCGACCTCAAATTAAATCTGGTAAATTAAAATACAAATATGTTACAGGTTACAACAGAATATTTATTAGTGTTAGTCTCTTTTGGAGTAAGTACTAGTATCTATTGAATAGTAAAATTAAAAATATAGTAATTACTACTGAATTACATGCTAGTTCATTTAAGAAAGGATACAAAAGCAGAAAAATATACTTCATAGATGTCTTCATTGTACTGATTAAATGTGTTCTTGTAAAGTTGCTTTAGAACACAGGGAAGAACTGATGAATTATGGCTACAGATGAATTGACTAACACTATCTATCTATCTATATATATCTATATCTATCTATCTATATATATATATATATATATACATACATACATATATATACATATATATTTTTTAATTATTATTATTATCTTTTTTTAATCAGCATGGCCTGAAAAATACCTCTTTGGCATTTTTTATCATCCTCCTGGCTGCTTCTTTGCAACTATAAATGCATTCTCCATAACTCGGCTGGAAGTAGGCGACGGCACGTGTTACTCCACGGAAGGACCCTGCAGTGAATGCTGGCCAGCCCATCTCTAAAATTGGAGGCTCAATATCAGAGACTTCGGGAAAATAAGTAACAGATGAGCAGTCCAGTGTGCCAGATTGGTCCAAATGAGAATCGTCTCCAATCAAAGACACTGATTTGGGCACTACAGCAGCGCGGGAAATCCGCCTGATCTCTTCGTCGGAGAGAAAGTTGGGGATTCTCTCTTTCTGCAGGAATCCCATAAAGGACTCAACTCCACCGGCGACCAGCTCCTCCAGAGCGAGTCGGTGTCTCTCATTGTAAAGTTCTTTTAAGTTTAGGTCCTGGCCTGTCCTCGGTGTCCGCCAGCCCGGTGAATCCTCAAGACATTGGGAAAGAGCCATAACTGAAAGTTTTTTAATCCCGCTAACGTTTCCACAGATGAATATTACAGTCTGACACCTGTATCCTGTACTTTCAAAGGTCCCATCCCACCGCGAAACGGCCATTGGTCGGGACGTTGTTGCCAGTCAAGTTGTTGCGTCACGTGTCCGCCAAGTAAGAACGCCATTGGACAATCTGCCCTGCGCCTATTGGCCAAGAGTTTGAATTCGGAGGCAAACAAAGGCGGCGTGTGTGATTCTCCGCTGTGTTGTTGAATGTGAAATACTCACGGTGGTGTTGTGAAACTAAATGGCCTCATAAAGTACAGGTAATAATACACCACATAAACACTAATATAAAGTCAGTTAAGATTATGGCAGCATGTCTAAGCAGCCCTCCTCCGAAACTCCCATTCTTCGTAGATTGTTATTTTTGCATATATACTGTTTATAACAATATCAAACTTGCTATTAAAAACAAATGTAGTGATCTTAATCGGTAAAAATACTAGCCCCATCCTTCTCTGCTGTATTAGAATAAACCATGGTGGTACTGTAAGTCTATATATTTTTTTACGCACAGGCACAAACTTTAAAGACTATTTATTAGCATTATCTTAACATTAACCCAACATTTCTGCCATTATTCCTCGTAAAAATACAGTTTATTGAAAACACTTTGACTTTTTGTCAAAAGGGTCATGTCACACTATAGCCATGCTTTTCAGCAAAATTTAAACAGCAAAATAATTCATATAGCAGCTGTAATATAAAAGATAACATTAAATCATCCAATCACTCTAACAAATATTTTCACTGACCGTGTTTTGATTGTATGGAAGTGTGATTAATTAATAGCTATAGCAGGAAAATACACTGACATTATAGTGAACAAAATTAATAATAATAAATAAATCTACTTTTCAGCTAGGTGTTTAAAACAACAAATAAAATCACTGCAAGAGAAAACACACAATATGCCATTGGACTTTTGACTCAAAACCTTATTACTGAATCATAGTCCCTGTGACAGCTAACCTCAGTTTCCTCTATATAACATTGATAAAGCTAAGCTATATTCATTGTGCATTTACACCAGAAAATGAAAAATTCGTGCCGAGGCTTTAATGAAGGAAAAGCCCAAACCGCATGGCAACCGTCTCGTAATGGACAGTAGGTGTTTTCGGGCTTTATCCAATCAGATTCATCTCTGCCTGTACTGTCAAAAAAAAAAAAAAAAAAAAAAAAAAGGCTGCACATCTGAAGGTGTAATTGCCACTGTGGCGTGAGGGGGGAGCCCCTGGATAGCAGGTCTTCCACCATGTCCTAAGAAAAGAAAAGTAAAGACTTGGAAACATTATACGTATTTTATGTGCGCACATAGCCTACAAGGACTGAGTATCACACAACCTGTTGATAATAGACAGGCCGGTGTTTGTTGCACTCTGGTTGACTGGCTGTTATCAGTTCAGAGAGCACAACAGTAGGCTGTGGGAACTCTCAGATTTACTTTCACCTTATATGACCCTGTTAGAAAGAAGTAGTAACCACTGTTTATGAAACTGTTAATGGTTAAAATGGCAGAACCAAGGTCACATTTGCACACAGCTGTGCATATTTATCAGCATTAGTTATAAACTGTATACATATATTTCTGGTAGAAGATAACAACAACAATAGTAATTTTGGCAAAATAGTCCCTCCACCAATAATAATAATAATACGCCAGATAAAAATAATATCTGTATTTAATTGTATGTTGCACAACATCAACATCATCCATGCTATTTTATTCTATTCCATTGATAATACCAATAATAATTGCATACTGTTGCATTTTAATTTCCCCTGGCCATGGTTGTGTAGCACTGGAGATCATATTCTATTCTATTTTATTCCAATATTAGTATGTACAGCATGCTGCACAACAATTTTCAATTTGGTTGTGTGGCTAATGAGATTCTATTCTATTCTAATAACGTGTATTCTTTTGCATGTTGCACATTCATTTCCCCCACTCTTGGTTGTGTATCTGTTCTATTGTAGTTTAATGATAATATGAAATGCGTGTTGCGGATCAGTTTCCAGTTTGGCTGTTTTATTTTATTGAATGTTATTGTATTGTTATATTGCGGGTAGTATTTCATACTCCTATCGGTGCGGATGAGACAAACACGCGTTTGTAGTACATGTAGTAGGCACATGCTCACGATCGGTATAGTAGGTTGTTTTCCCCCCTCGTCCTTATACGACCTACTGACCGAAAGCGCTGCTCCATATTTCTGGCTATATTAGACATTTGCGCATGAGTCACTCCCTTCAGTGTGTCTGCTCAGCCCGTCCTAGAACAGAGAGGGGTAGGATCAGGATTTTGGGTTTGGGTGACGCGTTTTAATCACGTGCCCTTATTTGAGAGCGCCTGGCGTACATTTCTTTCCCTTCTCGCCACTCCAGCAGCGCCCATGTCAGCCGGGCACATAATCAGTGTGCCATAAAGCAGTAGATGCTCCTTATCGCGGTGACCCGACGGGTTCACTTTAGTTCACAGGGTTCATCTGAGGAGAGGTCTCGGCCCCTCCTGTTCCCCCGAGACCCGGAGCGGAGCGAAACCTAAATGTTATTCATTTCTGTATCAATAACGGATTTCCATTCGCAGTCACCAGAGCCGACGAAAAGGTAGGGAACTTTGACTTTTCAAAGAAGTGAAAGCGATTTATTTCGGCGACGCGAACAGTCTTCAAAAGTAGTTCTAGAGGAGAGAAGCGTGCCTTGTTATTCTACTCATATGCGGCGGGTGAAGTCGCCTCTATGTATAAAATGGCGACAGTAGATGGGAGTGCTTAGTTAAAAATTTTGGTAATAGCCAAAATATTGCGCCGCGCTCCACACACTCAAACTCCCGAGAAACGTCTCGCCGGATGGAGGTTACTAGTGCCTCAATACGAAGCGAAGGGGTTAACTTACCAGTTTGTTACAGTTTGTTACTCAATGTTCTCGTCTGCTTCCAATTTGATTATTCGCACGCTACAACGTGCCTATGTGATGTTACTATAGCCTGTCCATTTCGGAGCGTCACGAGTCAGATTTCGACTTCAAACGGGGGTCAAAATGGGACCCGTGGCTCGGATTGATCGCCGGCGAGGAGCACGGAAATACTGGCGCATAATCGATTTCCAAAAGTGATCTTTACGATGACGAACCTTTCGGGGGTGCCTGTAGTTCGAAGCTGGTGCACATCGAGACAAGCACACGCTATCAACTGTTAATGGGTACAGAATGTACTCAAACTCGGATTTAACTCCAGATCATAACCCTGGCTGCGATACCACACGTTATAAATCATTCTTTAGAATCATAGGCTCTCAGGGCATTTCTTCTCAACTCTCTACCTCGAGCCTCTCTCTACCATAAACAGCACTTGCCGCCAAAGCAGCCACTTTTTGAAAGTTAGCAGGCAGAATAACGTTGTAAAATGGGATGCCTGCTTTCTGCAGGTCTCTTAGCATGCAGTGTGTTTTGGGTGAACGTCTGTTCCCCAGTGGGAATAGTGTTCTGGTCTGCAGTGTTGTAATAAGGCAAGGCAATATTGCCTTTCATCCTGAATTTGAGCAATTAGGACAGTAAAGCGTTTCGAACGTGACCTTCCCAAAGTATCTGTGCCCACAGACTGGAGAAAATGCAATTTGTACATACATGCACACAGTTTGCCCTTTATTATTGTGTCAGATTAGAAGAGCGTGACGGGACTAAATGTTAAGTCGCTTCACTGTATGTTGATTTCCAGTAAAAGCGGCCGGTTTATGTAATATTCCTTGAATTAAGAGAGAGGGGAATCGTCTGGCTAATGCCAACTGGATTTCTAAGCAGAATTATAATTATGGAGGCTCTACGTCCTCCATCCGTGCTATAAAAGCAGTCAGAATGATTAAATTATTTATAATGAAAAGCTCACTGTGCATGTAATAACAAAAATGCCCTTCTGTGATATCTCACATTACCTTATTAAATTTGTAAATCTAAAGAGTGGATGAATGTCATCCTACTGAGCTCCACAATAGGAGCATATCCCCAAAACGTCCCTGAAAAGCCCGTATTAACCTCGGGTACTTTTTGAGACAAACTTTTGGCTTAACGGCTGAGTGTCGGCCGTACAAGTATTTCAGCTGCTCCAGCGGCGTTTTGTATGGAGGAGCCTGGCATTCGCCGAGACCTGGCACTTGACTCAGTACAATTCATGGTGCTCCGCCATCTTTCTTTTTTGTAACTAATGAGTGTGTCGCACCGGTGATCAAACTCAGCACATCGCATCAATGAATATTTCTCTCTTATTTGCAGGCTTGCGAAGTACTTTCTTTCACGTGCGAATTTCCAAATCTCTGCCGTAGGGAGATTTTTTGCATCGAAGTAATTCTGAAAACGCAAATCGTGCCCTTTGTAAAAAATTCTGGGGTGCTCTGTTCAGGACCAAAAAAAAAAAAACAGAAAGAGAGAAAGAAAGAAAGAAATCTGCCATGATTACACAGAGCGGAAAAAGGGACGGATCCTCATTTGTTTCCAATTTGTATATTGGCATAAACAAATAGCACAGTCAAATAAAATATTTGGAGTTTTGTCTCTTTTGGGTTGGAGGGCTACAAAAAATGTCCCCCAAGTGTGTGTTTTTTTGCTGAAGAATAGAGGATTTAGTCCCCTCTGTGTGTTGTGGGCAAGGAAAGGGAAAGGAGAGGGGTTGCTATGGCAATGTTAACACATGAGTGGCAGCGCAGACTGGCCTCCCAAGAGTCCGTGCAGCAGTCACCGAGGTAAGGGGGGCAAAGCGGGCACTTCTGATGGCACCCAGCTTTCTGTAGTACTCGCATAAGCTCCATTGACTGGATTTCAACATAAACACAGCGACCCAGGAATAGCTGATGGTACAAACGCCTGTGTTGGTGGCATTTTGCTAATGAGTCACATCCTATAATGAAGGTGAACTGTAGGATGCCTGAGCGGGGCTTCGGTCTCTACATAATTAATGTGGATGTGTTTGACGCCGTCACTGATATAGCTCGTACAATGATGGCATGTAGTCACATGCCCATCTTACGTACTGGCACACACATTCAGGAAATATTTCAATGGCATGCAAGCATTGAGGGCACTGCATATGGCTTCCGGCTTAGTGTCATATTTCCCTGATAAATGGGAGCGCCATTGTGTAAAATGAAGAAAAATGGTCACGACAACCCCGTATGCTGACCTCCTTTTTTCTGGTACTTATAGAAATGTAATTATTACAGCATGTGTGCGCTGACCTTTGTTATGGCTGCTCGGCGTTTAACAAAAGTCTCATTCACGCAGCACTTATGAAAGATGGTCATGTTAAAAATCGACCGATATCCTTATTCAGTTCGGCCTCATGTAATAAAGCAGATCCAGTCTGAGAAATAAAAGAGGACGTCATGATCGTGTCTGGGAGCACTGTGTATTTTAAGACATTTTTTTTTTTCTTTTCTTTTTTTCCTGAATGGTTTCCTCCTTTATTTAAAAGACAGCTGGAAACGGTGGAAAAAAATATATACACATGGACACCACATTGTTTTTACCCAAAATGTATTTATAGTCTAATGAAAGGAAAGCTTACGAAAATTCAGACAAGTCCGAGAGATTTAATCAGCACGCGTTACTCGTCTTGTGCCAGTTTTTGAAGAGGGATGTTAGGATATGTACATAGCAATAACTTTATTACATATGGCGGACGCTCAGATTAACAGCCAATACGAGATATTTACATAATTGTTAAAGCGGAACAGGAGGAAAAATGTGAACCGCAGATGAACTTTATCCTAAAATGCTCCCGCACTGCCTGAAGTGTAGCGTGTGGAGGAGTGCACCAAAAAAGAAGAGGATTTAGGGGGTGTGGGAGTGTGTGTGTGTGCTTGTGTGTGTGAGCACATGATCAAATAAAAGAGAAGTGGGTGCAATATGGCATGTAAGAATACAAACACACTCGCAGCTTCAAAAAATGTGACTGTTTATAACATTCTGTTTATTTTAGACCCCTTATCATGAAAAATTTTTCCTGAGCACATTATGTTGCTGTGCAGAAAAATAGAGATTTTATTTCAGCGGCCTTATGAAAGATTTCCATGCTGAGAGTCTATTGATATCTTTGCAGGCTCATTCAGCGTGATCCCGTGTAATAAAGGACGTCCAGTCCGGGATGCTTCGGCCTTTAATCAATAATGAGAGAGGATCTTTTATTATGTAAGGCCCGTATTGCCAGGCCTTTGGCCTCACGCTGCATTTAATACCGTGCATCACTATCTGAAATGTTCAAGCAGAGCCAGCCTTATTAAATGTGTAACACGTAACATGATGTAATATTTCAGTTTCGAACTGCTCAAAGACGCAAATGTAGGTCAGTGTTGTTGTGCTAATTTTCAACCAAATCCACTGCGTGCCTTGACTCCACAGGTTGCCGGGATAAAAAGGCCTCCGGTTTCTCCGCTAAAGCTACGAAAGTACAGAGGCGCACAGTAGCAGGATAGACTGTTTTGTGTGAGGCTGGTTCACCCCGGTGCTGAAACACGAGGCCTCTCTTTCTGAGTTCTCTTTTCAATAGCTCACTGTCTGGAAACCTCTTGTCCTGTGTCTAATCGCACGTCTCGGTTGCCAGATAAAGCATCCCATTCTTTGACGAGTGACCTGTTTTTTTATGTAACATTTTTGAACCATCTCTTGCTTGTCCGGTGCTAATCAGGCTAGTGGTTCAAAGCTTGGGTGGTGGAATCCTCTAGATATTGCTGTGTCTGTTGTGGTTAAATAACATTTTATGGTTTATATTAGAAGAATCTGGACAGCACATTTTTCTTGCCATCTGAGAGACTGGTAGGTGCCCTCATTCGTTCAGACGAACTCCACAAGATTTTAACTCCGCTGGAACTCTGTATCAACTTTATAACAAATAGAAAACTCGTGCATGCAAGATAAGCTGCACACATTTCAGCAACAAAGACTGATTTTTGTTCTACTCGGGCCAAAGTTTCTGTACACACAGTGTTAACGTTATTAAGCAACTTTCTGTTTAGTTTCTATTCAGAGACGCCTGGTGCTTTTTCAATAACCCTGATTCATTGCAGGGGTTAACATCCATTGATGAAATCTGAGTATCATGGACTCGTAAGCAGGCTGAACATACAGTAAATGCCCACGTCTGGATGCAGGGAACCAGGATTACAGCATAAGATGCTGGTGACCTAGTTTTATTTTTATTTATTTATTTTTCTGGCAGGAAGGCAGCCGTCATGAGAAATAAAAGAGTCAGTTGCAAAAGAGTACGTCATGGCCGTGTCTGAGAGCACTGTGTATTTTAGGCAGTGTTTTTACTTCTCAATGGTTTTATCCTTTTCTTTTTTTTTTTTTTTTTTAAGACAGCTGGCAATATTGACAAAAAAAAAAAAACATACACATGGACGCCACATTGTTTTTATCCAAAATGTATTTGTAGTCTGATGAAAGAGAAGGTCAAGGAAATTTAGAGCTAAACACCAAACAGCAGTCTTGGGTGGTTTAATTAGAATCTTTCGCAGCTGCATAATGCATGGAAAATCAAGTATTATATTACTAGATTTATTCAAGTATTGAAATTGCTCAAACAAGATGAACTAATTTATGTGCTCTGCTATCACCTTTTAAGATGGAGACAACAAATACTTTCACAGTTCTTTTTTTTTTAAAAGCTTACACACAGTAATTATTCTTTTTTGTTTTAAGCATATAAAGTCAGCTACATGTGGTGGATGTAAGAGTCATTACAACATATTTACATATTTTTGAAAACTGAACAGGCGGAAAAATGTGAACCACGTATGAACTTTATCCTGAAATGCTCTCTTACTGCTTGAAGTGTATCGGGTGGAGAAGTGCAAAAAAAAAAAAAAGATTTGGAGTGTGTGTAAGAACATATATAGAAATCATAGAGAACTGGTTTTGATGTGCTATGTAGGAATACAAACAATCACATTTTTGGAAACAAACATTTTTGGAGTATATTTATAACAAGAAACAGTATCTTGCTATCTGTTTATTTTAGGTCCCTTAAAATGAAAACATCTTACAAGCACATTTAGCTCATTTTAGCTGCTCATAAAAAAATCGAGATTTTATTTCAGCGCTTCAGTGTTTCTGCTCTTAATATTGAACCGTATTTAGCTCTTCTAGAAAAAGGTAAATGGAGTTTTAACTTCATATTAGTGATTTGATTATAATAAACATTAAACAGTGGTTGGTCAGAGCATCTCAATAAACCGTCTCTCTTTTAGGACAATTTTTTTCTGCATATCCCATGCTGACATTAATTTCTATTTCCTATCATGGTGTTCTATATCAAAATGTCATGTTTTTTCTCCTTAGGTTCACAGGGAGTTGTTACTTCACTCCCTTTTGCAATGGGAAGTCCTGATAGCTGAAAATTTCACCAATTTCTGGTTCATCACGGCTGGCTGATGACACCTCAACTCCATACAATTCCAGTATTTGTTTCTAACTCTTCACTCATCTGCACAATCCAACACTATGGCCAGCAAGAGGAAATCCAGCGTTCCCTGTATGATTCCATCAAAAAGCAAGCACATGCGGGAGGACATCATACTAGGATGCTTACCTGAGCTCCTGCCCACGATACCCGAAGACAGCATCCTCAGTATCTCTTCAAAAGATGAGGATACGCAACGATTCCACGATCTGTCGAAAGCCGAACCGAAGACTTCATGCTGGGAAAGGGGAACATACAGCTGCCCTCTGTGCTGCTTTGAGTCCGGAGACTTGAACCTGTTTCTTCACCATATGGACAACTGTCACATGGACTTTCATGCTCAACCAAACTTCTACTGCCTGTCTTGCAAGGTTTCAGCTGTGAAGTTTGAAGGCCTCGCTTTACATAACGCAAAATCACACCCTGAACTCCATACGGCGCACAAGAGAGTCTCCTTGCAGGTTACCAAACGAGATGGGGCTATCACAGTGGAGCAAACCCTGTTTACAGAAGAGGATTTAAGTGAATCCGGAATATCCATTACCAAGACACCCATAATGAAAATGACCAAAGGGGGGCACAAAAAAATCGTCGTCTCCCATACCGTCGAGGTACAGCGGGCCGAGCCTAGCGGCGACAAGCCCGCAACTGTAACCAATGGCACTTCAGTAAGGACCTTACCCCTAACAACATCACCACATATCATCGGTGGCATCAGTGCCTCTCCGGTCCACAAAATCCCCAACGCACTCGGGATACCAGGGATGCATAACCGCGTTCCTCTGTGGAACTCTAATCCGTCATCGCCCGATTCAAACGCTGATCTCCCAAAGGTCATGATCCCTCTAAGTAGCATCCCCACCTACGATCCAGCCATGGACTTGAGCAGTTTTCTTAAGACGTCGTTTGGTAAGTTCCCTTACCCCACCAAAGCAGAGCTCTGTTACTTGACGGTGGTCTCTGGCTTCCCAGAGGAGCAGATCAAGCTCTGGTTCACGGCCCAAAGGCTGAAGCAAGGGATCAGCTGGTCTCCTGAGGAGATCGAGGACACGCGTAGAAAGATGTTCAACACTGTATTCCAAGCCACGCCGAAAACGTCACGGAATCAGTCGCATTACCCCATTTCCCAACACTGTGTTTCTGTCCAGTCCGCCTCTTTGAGTTCCAACTACACGAAACAGATACCAAAGGGAAGTGTAATGGGTTGGAAAGGAGGGGTCATAGTCAGCCAGCCTAGTGTGACCCAGGCCACATCCCTTAAGCAGCAGCCAGTGGTCCAGACGCCACAGGTAAACATCCATCACGCTGTCATCACCAAGGAAACTGGAAATGAATTATCTTGTCGGACAGCTGAGAACTGCAACGTTGCAGGCAGAGGAGGTAGCGTTAGCAATCATGGACACACTGGAAAAGGTGAGACTGGCTGCAGCTCGTCCATCAAGCCTAGCGCTAGCTGCTTGCCTGGCATTCCCAAGAGTCAAAACAGCAGTTACACCGAGGGCAGCATTATGACTCTGACAAACATAGTCAGGAAAATTGACTGTCACGTCAATGACAGGAACGCAAATTGCACCAGCAAATCTAACATCAGTCCAACTTCCATTTATGGGCAACAGAAAGCATCCAGTAATGCGAAGGAAAACAGCAACAGCAGCTTTGCAACCACCAGCAAATTTAACAACGGAAGCACTTATAAAAGCACCAGCCACAGTACTATTTGCACTAAAAGGGAGGGAAACATCTTAGACCACACCAGCAAAAGCAACACTGACACTAGTGTCATCTGTAGCAGCAGCAGCAGCAACATACAAACTGAAGAGTTTATACCGCCCCTGGTCCCGCAGCCTGGAAGTCTCATGGATCCATCCCTTGGAAAGGGCAAGGTATTGCCTGAGCAACCAGTGACTTTGAAGCCAAGCTTTATCCATAACTCATTCCCAGAACAAAAGCAGTTTCTTGCACCCCAAGGTCAACCATACCACGTACGTACTTTGACAGACTCCCAGTCCGCGATGGCGGGATCATTTAGCAACTTGCCCCAGAGCTCCCTTCAGTCCAATTCATGTTTTCAGGAGGAAACGAGTCAACACTCCTCTCCATCCCTTCCTGCTCCGCAGGAGCAGCATTCTCCAAAAACCCTGCTGGGAGCACCTCAGGTCCAGTCTACAGACTTTACTGCCGTCCACTACAAGGAACATGACCCCAAGCACTTACCTGCCTTAGACAAAGACTCTAAGCAATCACATTTTGATAAAGAGAGGTTGCACAGAAACGTAACGCAACAAGAAAACGAAGGAAGGCTTTCCGAACAGCACAGCGGAATTACGAATACATTTTACAAGGCTGACAAGAACGAGCATAGCAACCTAATTAACACACTACACACCTTCACAAACGATAACACTAACAAGGCCAAACAAGGCATGCCGCTTTTACGACAGTACATACAGGAAGTGCACCAATGGGAAAGCAACAGCGACTATCACAAAGAGCTGAACGTGAGCCCAATGAAGATAAACGTAATAGCATTGAACAAAGAAGAGAGTTTGTACAAGACCAACAGCAAGCAGCTAATCAGCAAGCCGTTGGAGAGCTTGATCAACGATGGTGGTCCCAGCCATAAAAACGAATCTTCAGACTGGCACAAAAGCTACCGGCATCTACCGGTGGACTCTGAGGAGCGCATATCTGATATAGGTAACACTGAACCACATCAACCGGATAACCTTGCGGGGCTGGAAACGGAGCAAGTGAAACGTGACCTACGCCCAGAGCGGAAAAGTATTTTTCAGAGCCTAGACTCTGAAACTCCTACGCTGCCGATAAAGAAAAAATCAAAGGAGGCTACGATGGATTTAGACAAATCAACTACAGGAGAACAAGACTACTGGGAGATAAAAGATGAGGAGCGTCAGCAACCGATGGGCAACCAGAGTTTGAGGGGGCATCAAGCGCAAGACAGTCAATCAAGGTAATGGCTGCAGACCACTGATCAGTTCATTCGCGAAAAATAGAAAAGCTAATTTTGAGCGCCTTCCCAAGAGACGCATTGTAGTTTTTCTAGCAACTGACTTGTTGAGACTGAAGACTGAGTCTTCAACTGCTGTCTACTACTCTTGGATTGTCACATCACATAGCTGCGTTTAAGGCAATCAAAGAAGCGCAAATTTTAAAATTAGTTTAATTGGGAAACGGGAATTAAATTATGTGCATATTAACAACATTTGGCCTTTTGATCAACTTATTTTTGATACGGTATTTTGAATTAGGCATGATTATGTGCTTTATTTAAAAGGCTATTTTTGGCGTTAGTGAAGACAGAGCTAATGAATTATAGATTTACTCAAAGTGTGTCTTAACGTGAATAAATGATGAAAATTGTGTGTAGCAAAGTGCTGGACTCTCGGATCTCTCGTGGAGTTCACGGCACGATGCTGTTCAGTGTGTTTACACGTCTTTTTCTCCTCTGCAGGGACTGTCTGAGAGGAGAGCTTCTGAAAGTTTAAGAACGCCGCTCCGCGAGAGGAAGAGGCCGAGGATCCCGTATTCATCCCGAACATTAACATTTCTTGTTTTCTTTAAATATGACAGCCGATGAGATTGTAACACATTTTTGTGATGGTCAGTGGACTTGAGTTTTCGGAAAAAGACGGCCCAATTCAGAAAGTAGCCGCTACAAATGTAGGTCTGATTTGATTTAGGTAAACTCTGTGTAGGAAACTATGATGTATATGCTTGAAACTGCACTATCGAGGGTGTACTGGACGTTAGGAATGTCAGTTAGATATTGTGATACTTTGTAACATGTCAGATAATCAGCACTTCTGCAATGCCTTGGGTTTTACCATATTCGTTGGGGTATTCCAACCCGTTTTTTTTCCCTTCTTCATGTCCAGATCAAATAAGTTTAAGTCCATGGCTTATTTTTTCACACAACATCGAGCAGTTAGCGACAAATCATGCACTATAACTCGCTTTAGTGGTGTCTGTCTGCACACACAACAAATTGGCCAGACATTGCCTTAAACGTCACCTTTCTATTTCTATGACTGGCTGCACAAACAAGCTTTTCAGCAACTGTGTTGATGTGTGTATAAATTGGGGATTTGAAATCCCAACAGAACTGCTGCTATATCTTCGGAGGTGTTTTTTTATAAGCATTAACAAGACTATTATATGTGAAAAGCTTAAAAAAAAAAAAAAAAAGAAATGTTAATTTATGGTGGAGAAAGTTTAAAACGGTGTGCTTACAATCCGAGGGGTATTACAGTTCTCACAGACAGTCAGATTAAGTGCTCTGCTAACTGGATATTCCCTGTGTTTGAGTTGGGCTACGATATATAGATATATATAGTATATATATATACACACACTCACATTATGCATCATTTATATGCTGCTAAGTTCAAACCATCCAAAGTGAAAAACAGGTGCTTTTCATCCCTTATTATTTGCATTTGTATCCAACGTGGTTTCTCTTTTAAAAGTTAACACATAAAGATACTATCTGGACTTACAGTATTACCTTCCCGTCAGTTCCCATTGTGCAGGTCTGTCTAAAAGAACACAGTGCACTGGAGTGTTATCCTTTCTACACATTACAAATCTTTTGGTAATAAATGGAGAATGTCAAATTTAAGAACTTGCGTCTTGAATGCATTTCACGCCATTGAAAGATATACACAACGACTCGGACAAAGAAACAACAGCAACGTAAAGTAGACGCACGTTGGCGCGGATCTTTGACTAAAACGAAGCACATGCTAAGGGTCGACGCGCTGTCGCTTAAAGAGAGCGGGAGAAGAAAACCCATCTCGAGGGGATAAATGATTAGAATACTTTCCTGAGCGCAAGAGTCACACAGAGGTCCCGGGTGCACTTTTCAAAAGGAATGAAACCTTGCCTAAGACTACAGCTTGGCTAATACATCATACAGGCCGTTCTTCCAAGACAAACAGGCAGGGTCTTTTTACGCTCCCCCTCCGAGTTCTTCCTGAGGCCTGTTCTCAAAGCAAGACTCGGAGCTCGTTTCACACGGTTCTGGGAACACAGGAAGCTCTTCGACCCGTACATCTTAAAACATCAAGTTTTTGCTAAAGCACACCCGTAATGGCACGTGAAAGACTTTAAGAGCTTAAGTAATAACACAACGTACAGGATAAGTTGTAGGGTTTTATTTTTAAATAACCTACAATTGAGCAAAAGAAAAAAATAAAATAAAAACAAAACAAAAAAACAACATGATCAGAAGTTATGGCATGAGCTTGATAAGTTGGAAAAGGTTACATGGCTGCCACTAACAACATTTCTTTCCAGACCGGAGTGAAAAAAAACAAAACGATCGTTAAAATCCATGTTAAAACAAGTCTATTCTTAAATCTTGATACAATTACAAAAAAAAAAAAAAAAAATGAAACAGCTTAAAAATCATAACACGGACTTTGTTTTTGGCAATGTTGATTTCCCTCACATACCCTTCAGAACTAAAAACCCTTTCGCCATACCCTGAAATAATACATCCTAATAGTGATATTTTCAAGTAACAGATACAGGAGTTTCTTTTTTTAATCCTATGGAAACAGTCATTACACATTAAGTTAAATCCAGATGGAGACTCAAAGCCATGAAGACACAATCTGTAGGATACTGGAGACAAAGGGGGTAGAGAGGGAGGTTGGAAATAAAATAATTGGTTCACATTTACACTGGAAACAAAACCCTGATATAGACGCTGTAACAAAAAAAAAAATAAAATAATTCACATTCTGCATGTTTAAGGAAATATAGTCAAAGCTGTAATCCCCTGCAGCTCATCCAAGCATCCTACTTTGTGGTCTGGATATAGTTTACACAAGAACTCCAGTTTAGAAGTGAACAGTTCATGTAACACTCACTCAAAACACACAGCTTTTCATGGTCACATTTCCCATAAAATATCACACCTGGTGTACACATTTCTTCTCCTAAAAAGGCGCATGGGTGTACTTAAGCAATTCTTTGATTTTTCTGTTTTTTTTTTTAATCTTCTATTAAAATATAGAATTCATTATTAATACAGGAGGGCTAAAAATACAGCAAAACTAAACGTGAAACGATCCACAAAGCAAGTTGTAGTTGAATACAGTAGCTATAGGACCATGTAAGTTCATAGTTTTCAGACATCCTTGTGCCCCTTTGTCCAGAGATGGCAGGGGGAGTGAGACAGTAAAAGTGTTCAAAAGGTCAAGCCACTGATTCTCCAGTTCCTGGCTTGAAGACCACGCAACCTTGCGCACAGGCCGTCCGCACTTCATTCTTAAAAGATCGACCCCATAAAACCTACAAGATTACAGGTCAGCCTAAAAAATAAAAATCAGTCACCCAAATCATGACATTCAGGCCTCCTCGACACTATGCTCGCTTCACATCTTTTCCCTGGCCAGGTTCACAACCTGCTGGAAATCACTTAGACTAAAAGTATCTATTTTTAAAAAAAAAAAAAAAGGATGGGGTGTGGAGGGAGAAGTAAAACTGCAAAGAGGATTTAAAATTCATAGTCTTTCTCAGCCATGTCGATAGCCCAGGCAAACTTCTCACGCTGAGTTTTGTTGTAGATCTTCTCTATTGGGATGCCAAACTTCTTGCACCTAAAAGAGGGAAAGAATAAAAAGGAATGAGACCCTGAAAAAACAAACAAGAGGCGTCTTCGTGCATAAAGTAGGCAAACGTCATCTCACCAGGCTACTGAGATACGTGGGTCCAGGTAGTTGAGCTTGGAGGTACCCAGGGCAATCTGCTTGTTTTCCTCACGATCGGTGGCCTGTACCTCCAGCTTCATGAGCTGCTCCTCGATCCTCTGCACAGCCTTCTTCTTGGTCTCCACGGCCCTGGGTTGCCAAAACAATCAACGTTAAAGCTGCATACAATCACATACGAACGCACAATGAGCGTCTAAGACGCCAAATTCAGTCGGGCGCCCCTTCAAGCAAATATTTTGACACTCACTTCTTGGATTTCTCATCTTTGCGTACTTTGGCGTCAGCCTTGGCACTTTTCAGTTCTCTTTTAGCATCAGCAAGCTGTTCCTTCTTTGCGTCAATCTGGTTTTAATGAACAAGTGAATGCAGGAAAGGCAAACATTTAGATGGTCCAACATACCCTGCACTAACAAAAAAATACCGGCATAAAGACAACAACGAGGACGAGGTCACAAATGTCTCATACCTTTGTTTGAAGATTCTGCATGGACTTCTCAAACGTCTTGGGTGGTGCCCTCTGGTGGTTACACAGGATGGCTACCGCTCGGTTAGCACGATTGTAGGACAGGATCTTCGCAGGAACATTGTCTTCAGCTAAACAAACACACTTAGTGTCACACGTCTGGTAACTCAGCCCAATCTTCTTTACCTACAGTGAGCAGCACTTACGGTTTGTGAGTTCATTCAGTTGCTGCTGTAGTGTGATGGAGGCATTGTAAGTACGGAACACTTTAGCCGTAAGGCCATCCATCAGCTCCTGAAGATGCTTGTTCAAAATGGAGGTCTGCAAAAGAGGGAAGTCATTTACCAAACGTTACATACATCTTAAATGTAATGTTTCATTTTTTTTTTTCCCCAATAACAGCGACGGCTTACATTGAGGCGGTCGAAGAGGTCATCCTCCGGCTCCTTGTCCTCCATGAACAGCTGAAGGTTTTTGAAAACCTGTAACATTTTAAATAGGATTTTACACAAAAGGGAAAGCCAACACGCGACTGTGAATCAATACCACTTCGATGAGGAGTTCATTCGTACGAGGCAATTTCAACACTACATTTGATTAATACAGTGCCTTTCACAACTCAAGGACATTTGCGATTTACAACAAAAGACCATAACCAAATACAAACAAAAAAGAAAAGCGAAGCATAAATGGGTTGAGTAAAAACTGGCATGGAATTGATGACTGTAGAAAAGCAATAACTGAGCAACACACAAATGGAGTTTGAGTTTTGAAAACGTCGTTTCTAAAACATAGCATAGGACAATCAAAACCAAGTAAAAGTTAATAACTTGGAAAAGGTCCTAAGAGTGCATGCAACAGCATAACAATGGATCAATTTAATTGCATATTGTGTTGCCAGACCGTGACATGCTTTAAAAACTGTAAATAGGACTTTATTGCATGCAATTACTAACTCGTGAATTTGCTGAAGAATACTACAGTGGACTTTTTGGTGTAAGGACATGGGATATATTAGCTCTGTTCCAAAACCTAATGAGACGCCTCAGGCAGCATCCTAACTAAAAAGGAACCTCATAAGTGACTGATTTGGAGCGCTCCATTTCAGCAATCTGTGTGCCACACGAGCGCCGTGGACCTCTGCTTAATCTTTTAGAAATTGAATTAAGTATTTAGAAATTAACATTGATTTTTCCTTGCGCAATTTTTGGGAAGACTGAACTTTTTGCAAAAACTTATAAGGTTGACCCAATCTGAAGGATACCGCTCAACAAAATTAGCCTTCAGAGGCATTTATGATGCTTTAAAGGATTAGTTCACTTCCAGAACAAAAATTTCAGGTAATTTACTCACCCTCTTGTCATCCAAGATGTTCATGTCTTTTCTTCAGCTGTAAAGAAATCAAGTTTTTTGAGGAAAACATTTTAGGATTTCTCTCCTTATAGTGGACTTCTATGGTGCCTCCAAATCTGAACTTCCAAAATGCAGTTTAAATGCAGCTTCAAAGGGCTCTAGCCCAGCCGAGGAAAAAGGCTCTTATCTAGCGAAACGATCAGTTATTTTCTTAAATAAATAATATTTTATACTATACATATACATATTTAAAAAAAAAAAAAAAAAAAAAAAAAAAGGTACAATTTATACACTTTAACCTCAAACGCTCATCTTGACTAACTCTGCATGCGTACTTTGTGCATTCCGGTTCAAGACAGTTAGGGTATGTCAAAGAACTTCCATTTCATTTTCTCGTCTAACTTCAAAATCATCCTACGTCGCTGCAGAAGTACTGACCCAGTGTTTATAAAGGGAACGTGTAAGAACAAAAAAAAAAAAAATAAATAAAAACATTGTAGGATGATTTTGAAGTTTGAGGAAACGAAGACATGGGAGTTTTTTGACATACCATAACTGCATTAACCCAGATTAAACAGTACGCATGCGCTTCACAGAGCTACACAAGACGAGAATGAGGTTAAAAAGTACAAACATTTAAATTTTTCAGAAAATAACCCATCGTTTCGCTAGATAAGACCCTTCTTCCTCGGCTGGGATCGTTTAAAGCCTTTTGAAGCTGCATTTAAACTGCATTTTGGAAGTTCAAACTCGCAGGAACCGTTGAAATCCACTATATGGAGATAATTCCTAAAATGTTTTCCTCAAAAAACAATTTCTTTACAACTGAAGAAAGAAAAAGACATTAACATCTTGGATAACAAGGGGTGGGGTGTGAGTAAATTATCTGTATATTTTTTGTTCTGGAAGTGAACTAATCCTTTAAAACACTGCCTCTTATAGGCAACTCACCAGGTTTTGGAACTGACCAAATGTAATTAGGGGGAGGTTTTATAAATATATACTTATAAAAAAAAAAAAAAACACAAAAAAAAAAAAAAAAACAACACTTACCCTCTTCTCTACGGGGACTTTGTTGTAGTATCTAATGGAGTCTTTACCAAGGAAGTCGAACTCCACCATGTACTCCTGGCCATCCATTTCTGGATGTAGAGTTAGATGCTCCACTCTAAGTGAGCAGCAGCCCACCGTGTCAGCCGTCTCTCCTTCCTCCTTTTCATTACCTGCTCTCAGAGCCAGCTACACCAGAGAAATGTGGAGATGCATAACACCGTTCTGCTTTTCAACTTCTGCTTTAGCTCAAAAAAAGATACTACAAACCTCAGTAAATGTACGTGCATTGAAAAAATACTCACTGAACCAAATGCTTTAAGTGCTTTTAAAGAGCAATTCTGAATTAACCTATTCATCACATGCTTTCAGGGTCACGGGCTTGACGCGAAGAATGTTACATTGATCTAAGCAATACAAACCTTGTCAATGAAGTAAAGAGCAACAGCGCGCTGTCTGATCCTCATCTCTTTTGATTTCCAGTCGTCACGGTATTGCGTGCGGATACGCTCCACACACTTTTTCAACCGACGGGCTGTTTCATATTTCTGCCAATCCTTTTCTCCCTGTGAGAAACACAAGACATAAAATACACAATATTAAAATTATAGTCAAAACCGTTAAGTCAATATTTATGTTATGGCTGATACGGAAATGGATAATATCTATACTATTTGGTCTATGAAGCTTAATTGGTTAAACTGACTTTACAAAGGCAGAGACGGTATCAATGTAAACTACAGTTCAAAATTTTGGAGTCAGCAAGATATTTAAGAATATACACTACCAGTCAAAAGCTTTTGAACAGTAAGATTTAATTTTTTTTTTTAAAGAAGTCTCATCAATCCTGCATTTATTTGATTCAAAGTACAGCAAAAACAGTAAAAGAAAGTTAAATTTACTATTTCAAACTACCACTCTATTTGGACACGTTTAAAATGTAATATATTCTTGTGGTTTCAAAGCGGAGTTTTTAAGCATCATTACTCCAGTTACATGATCCTCCAAAAATTGTTCTAATATTATTATCTGCTGCTTTAAAAAAAACAAAAAAAAAAACAACAACATTGAAAACAGCCGAGTAGAATTTTTCAGGTTTCTTTGAACAGAAAATCATCACTTGATCAATTTAAAAGCATTGTTGCTAAATAAAAGTAGAAATAATATGTATTTAAACAAACAAACAAACAAAAAACAAAACAAAAAGCAAATCAGCATATTAGAATGATTTCTGAAGGATGACGTGACACTGAAGACGGGAGTAATGATGCTGAAAATTGCTTTGATCACAGGAATAAATTACATTTTAATATATTTTCATATAGAAAATGGTTGTTTTAAATGGTAAAAATATTTTGCAATTTTACTGCTTTTGCTGTACTTTGGATCAAAAAAAAAAAAAAAAAAAAAAATGCAGGCTTGGTGAGCAGCAGAGAGACAGGAGGGGAACAAACAAACAAAAACAAAAACTAAAAATCTTATTGTTCAAACACTTCTTACTGGTAGTGTACTTTTCAGCAAGGATGCATTAAACTGTCAAAAACTTACAGTAAAGGCAAAATTACAAAACATATTTCTATTTTTAAAAAAGCCACAAAATTAAGCAGTGTAAGTAATGTTTCTTTCAGCACAGTGATTGACTCTTAAAGTATCATGTGACAATGAAGACTGGAGTACAAACTTCTTAAAATTTAGCTTTGACGGAAATATTAAATTATATTTAAAAAAAAAAAAAAAAAAAGTTATTTTAAGTAAATTTAAACTGTAGTAATATTTACAACATTGCTGTTTGATCATATAAATGTAGTCTTGGTGAGCAAATTAGAAAAAAATATATATTTATTAATGTACCTTGATCCTTGAACTGGGGTTCAACATGATGTATTTGATAGAGCCCTGGATATTCTCAGTCCAGGACACCAGCCACGTCACCTTGTTGTCATGACGTACCTCCTTCCACTTCGTCCCAGGTGGTGGTTTAGGATGCTTTGAGTCCCTACAATGAAAAGCAAAGATTGTAAACATGTTTTCCACCAAACGGGCTGATGTCAGACTGTGATGAGCACTCCTTACTTGCTGCAGTTAATGATAATGTCCTCAGGTCGGATACGACGCTTCAGCATGCCCATTTTGGGATGGTCACCTCTGCCACGAAACAAGCCTGGAGGCTCAATACGGAAGTTGGCGATGCGCTCTTTGTGATTGTCCATGACACAGAAGCCATACTCCTGCAGAAGGCGCTCGTTCTCCTCTTTAATTTTCTTGAAGGGAAAGATAGATAAATAAATAAAATAAAATGTACTCAATTAAAACAAGATTTCACCAAGAGTCATTTTGCTGTTTACGAGGTTAAATCTTACCAGTTTCTCGTCTTTAGTCATGGCCTTCCTGGCTTCAGACTGAGCTTTAAAATATTCGCTCATTTCATTAAAGTCACACTTGTTCAGATCTGTGATTTTCGATTTCTCTTCAGACGTCATCTCCTAAAATGACAAGATCACCCAAGATTAATAAAAGTCAAACAATTCATTAAAAAGCAAGTGGGAAAGCAAGAGTTTGGCAACATTACCTTCCTCCAATCTTTGAAGAAGTTTTTCCGAAAAATATCTTTAGTTGTGTACTCGTGGTCCAACATTTTTGCGAAAAAGGTGGCCACCTCCTCTGCACCAGGGCTGAGTTTCATATGTTTTCCTGATGACAGACCATAAAAGCAGGTTCAGAACAGCAGGACTATCTGAAGCCTTAACATCTAAATGTTTCTCCTACAAAGCCAACTACACAACATAAAAGGTCAATGTTTAGAATAAAGAACTACGAGTTTGGTTGGAAAAACCTACAAATGTCTTTTACAGACTACTGGAACAAAACACAAACAGGGCATGTGTGTTCAACAGAACACAGGTGTTTAGAACATTTCAAGTTTACACAATCCAACACCTGCTTCTCCGACAGTTTTGTTGCCCGTCCAATCCAAGCAATCCCTGAATAGGACGATCTATCCACCTTGAGCACTGCCATAGAGTCATTAAAAGACGTACCGTCATAATAGAACTTGACATTGCCGGGAAGAGGCTCATATGGTGGCGCAAATACAGGCCCTTTGTGTTCCAAAAACTTCCATTTCACACCATCTGTGTACCTCTCTTCCTCCCACCTAAATGGTATGAAAAAGCACAGAGATAGAAAGATGTAAGCCAACATCCCAACACAACCAACCAAAATGGCTCTGGAAAGTGCCAGAACATAGACATTTGTGATGTGCACCATATCCCCGAATAAATCAAGAGACGAGGAGTCAGCCTACAATTACTTGACCATCAGAGGATGTGAGACTAACCATTTCCACTTCTCTTCTGGCTCCTTTTTTCCTTTTTTCTTGCCATCTGCGGCAACTTCTCCTTTCTTGTCTTTTGTTTTCTTTTTGGGCTTTATGTCCTACGGCGAATCAAAAGATTCACATTATTAGTGTTAAAAAGCAAGTCTTGGAAAGTGCAGCCAAGTGACGTCATCCACGTACCTCATCGTCCTGTTTCCGTTTCTTTGCCTTCTTTTCGCTTCGGTCGTCCTCGGTTTTAATTTTTTTGGGCTTGTACTCAGCACTGAAAGAAACAAAAACATTTTTAAAATGTCTGATGTACCTTTCAGATACCGTTTAACTGCTGCTCAAATGCTTAGAGATTAGCGAATCATTGAGTTGAGTTTTCGTGACTACAGATGATTGGAAGGTTCACTTATTGTCACATGAGTTCAAGATGGCCTACTAACGCAAATGTCACTTACTCGTCATCATCGCGTTCTCTCTTCAGGGACTTCTCATGTTTTGGAGAGTGGTAGAAGTCATCAATCTCAGGTTCAGACTTGATGAAAGGGCTGTGTGAAGAATAAGACAAGCATGATTCTATTTCTTGTTTATCTGATCAAATCTGAGGACCCCTTTAAATTGTCTCAAGATAAATTCATGCTTCCAATTATGTGATTACAACCATGCCACTGATCTTAAAGGAAACAAAATTTTCCTTGATCTTTTGAGATAAACAATTCGCTGTAGAAGGAAAACGTACTTCTAGAACTCAAAGTACAAAACCACCATCTGCTGAAAAAAGTTAACCTGCTAATTTGAGAAACCCAATTTACGTAAACGCACCTATTTGGTGTGTAGAGGAAGCAGTATAGAAACCATTACACCAAAACAACAGAAACCTGTGATGACGCATTTCAACAGTCATCATAAACCCTTGAAAGTTTTTCATATTTTAATTTTTTTTTTTTTTTAAATGTACATTTATAACACTATACCTTGTAGTTTATCACCTTTTCATCAAGTTACAAAAAACTAGTTAACGCTAATGTGGCCTATGGGAGGGACGATAAATTCAACATCGTTCTCTCTTCTGACTGCCGACATCAGTCTCTCTCAATTTTTTTTTTTTTGATTGAAAGTCGTGAAAACTATTATGGAGATTTTCTCTTGTTATTTGAGCAATTGGGAATGCAAAAACATAAAAATCCATATTTCCGCTACGAGAAACCCGGAAATGTGAGAAAGGTCCATTGTGGGGTATGGTAGCAGCTAAATGATCCCCAATATTGGCGACAGAAGTGCATTTATAACAAGACTCCTGATAATTTCAGTCTGACTTTATTTCAACTGGCTCATTTTAGGAAAAAAAAAAGAAACTACTACGTTACCCCTTTATAATAAGCACATCAGAGCAGGCATTCGTATCTTATGGTTGCATCATTCATTGTCACATTTAGGGTTGTCACTCACCTTTCAAATCCATTCTCCTTCTCTTTTTTGGGTTTGCCATCGAAAGACTTTTGAGGAAGGAAATTAAAAAAAAAAAAAAGAAAAAAAAAAAAGAAAAAATTTAAAAATCACACACATACACAAAAGAAAAGGGTCAATAACAGCACTCAATATTATGTGAATCATAACTTTTTTTTTTTTACAACTCCTCCAGAGCCAGAGGACTTAGCTTAGATAAAACATTGTGAAAGTAACAGAGAATTCTGCCCACCCTTTCCTCCTTTTTCTTGTCTTTGTGTTTGTCCTTCTGCTTGTCTGAGGACCCATCTTTGAGCTTCAGCCTCTCTTTATCTTTATCTCTGTGCTTTTTATCCGAGGAGTCCCTGTGTTCGCTGCCAAAATGCAATAAAACATGCCGTGATCTAATTGCCACAATGGTCTGGTCCATCAACAAAATCGGCTCCAAATAGATGATGGTGTTTACAAAGGAAGTTGCAGTAAAGCCAACATTCCTTCCTGTGGTCTGAACACTAAAGGCCACGCCCTGCTTATCAAACACTCCATAAAGAGCAAAGCGGGCTGTAAACCTCCTATATATCTACTGTAGGAGTGACGGCATACCTGTTGCTGTACTTTGATTTCTCACGTTCTTTGTCTTTCTTGTGGTCCTTGTGTTTGTGTTCTTTGTCCTTGTATTTATCTTTGTGTTTGTGAGAATCTGCCAACAAAGAAATTAAAGATTAAGTAGCACATTCAAAAGCCAATGAACACCTGGCAACCAAAGTATGGCCCTGGAACAGGAAAGACATTTAAAAAGCACACTTAACTGGGGGTTAGAAAGTGCACAAAAGAATTCAAACAAACAGACCTCCACATCGAAACGGTTTCGTTTTTTTGTAAACGCCTATAGAAGTAAAACAAAGAATAGTGGAGTGGTTCATCTGGAAACATTACGGCGACTCATTTTGCTCACACCTGGATGAGAAATCCATTTCAGAGCAACCTGCACAAGCCTGCCAGACGCTGAAGACCATTTACAGACAACTGGTTTGAAACAAGTACAGCATGACACATTTTGGGTTGTCCTTGCCCGACCTACTGCAGACACATTAGTCACACCTTGTAGATTCTGGCACTTTACCTCTTGATGTGAAGTGTCCAGTTTTCAGCTATGTATGGTGTTTGTAGAGGCCCCATTCTTTGCAGACTGTTTACTCTGAGAGGACTATTGCTTTAGGAAGTGTGTAGGTTGATAGGCCGGATTGGGTTACAAGAGGGCCAGGCATATTCTACTGACACTGTAGCGGACAGTGAGAAAGCTGGAGGTGTTTTGTAACAGGCCTCCCAAAAGGGGGAGCGCAAAATGATCTCTCTTTCTGTCGTGAGGACCAAAAGAACGAACGGGAATTGTGCGAGGCTTTGGAATCCAAACAAACTCAAATGTCATTCTTTAAGAGCACAGAGAAACAATGAACCTCATGTTACAGTAGGATGCGTTCAAGCATTAAGAGGGGCAGGAGTGCTCGGTTAGGACGTGAAATCAAACCCTTTATCTTCTACAGTACGCATGAGCGCATTACCGAAAGCGACAAACCTTTGCCTACCTCTAGATATGCATCCTTACTTGAACTCCTGTTCAGACATATTCATCAATAAGCACGGGGTTACCTTATAGCCTTCATTTAAAAAAAAAAAAAAAAAATTTTACTAAAATAAAATGGAAATACCAAATATAAAAGCTTTCACTATGGGCCAACCATTCACCAATGTTCATTTTGCCCTTCAGCAAAACACATGCACATCTGGGACTGTGGAGAACTTATTTGTGAACTATACCCTCTAGTGGACAAGTTCATTGTCAGCAGAACTGTTACACGCTGGAGCTTCATAACAAAAACCTGAGTCTGAGTTTGTAGACTGAAATAATTTTGACTAAAAAGAACGTACTGAAATAATCAAACACGTGCAAAGCTTCACATATTAAAAATCACTTCCAAACACATAATTAGATTTCAAAGTACATGCTAACCTAATGCAAAAAAAGCATCACAGCATAATTTTAAAGAATGCTATGCCAAGACTAACTTCCTCATATCTAATTTTTTTTTTTTTAAAAAGGCATTATGATAACCGTTATATTACATAGTTTATGGTACACATTAGACATGCATGTGTAGCAGAGTATGGGAAGACAACGCAGAACGTGCAAAATAAGGCTGTTTTACAAATTTCTACATGAAGCATGTCATGGTTTAATTGTATTGTGCCAGGCCTGAGCATGGGTTTACTTTTGTTTATGTCCCAAACGCTGTTCAGCACATAGTGGATGTTCGGTGGAAGGACATGGTGTAAACATGCAGCCTGTGCATCAGCACAGCCATGGGTTAAACATCCTAACCGCTCTTATGAAGGGAAACAAAAATGACTACTAAATGGTGTGGATTTTTAAACATTAAAAAAAAAAAAAATTAACGTGCAAATTTAAAGGAAAAAAAGGCCTAAAATGTAATGACCAAAATCTTTAGCGGAATATTGCTAAAAAACATTTGAACGCAAAATAAATTACAGCAAAACTAAAATGCATGATCACTGCTTGTCAAGTTCAGCTGGAGTTTAGCCTGGTTTAAAAAAATAAATAAAAAAGAACTTGAATTATATTACAAACAATATTTTTTAACAAATGTTATAACATTATACTACTAATGTCTTTAATAGGAAGCATCAAAAATGTCAGGTGCCCTATAAAATGAAGTGCATAACATCCCCATCTGTTTATGCATCACAAATGTGAATAAAATATGCAAGTATAATTTCATGTATAATAAAGTTACTGTTTACAATTGGCACATCTATAATGGATTGCATCTTAAAAAAAAAAAAATAAAAAAATAGTAGTGTCTGGTGTTGTGGGATTGCTTGTCATGGGATGGGGAAACGGGGAATAATCTCACTGGTTTTTGTTGCTGTTGTTAATTATTATAATTTTTTTTTTAAATTATAGCCATAATAAAAGCAATGACTTAAGCAATACCTTTGTGGTTGACCATGCTTCAAACCTGCATGACCAAACTGAGCTCACCAATGACACTTGTGTGAAATCAGGTGTAGTACAGTACAGGCTCGTTTAAGTTTATTAGTTCTTGTTGTAACTGTTTCTCTGACGCAGGTTACATTACAGCATGCCTTACAAGAAAATATGTGTTTTATAGATACCATATTCCTCCATAATTGCAGTTACTGTGTTGATTAGTAAAACGTGCATTTTTCATCCCATCTCATCGAATAAAGGTGTATTTGAGGTGGAGGGTTTATTTTCGTGCGTGGATTCGGAACAGGTCACACACGTTTCTCAATCCTTCGCCTCCATAATCGCGTCGATGTGCACTTAACGTTCACTACACTCAGACCGCTAGACAGAGAAAAAGAAAATGGCGCAGAGACTAAGTCCTCAACCCCCAAACCCTCACTTTCACAAGCCTCGTTTGGGCATTTTTCAAACTCTATAAACGATCAAGCCACACTGACTGGCAAATAATCTCTTTCTCTTTCAAAATCGCCGTTTTTCGTCGATTTTAAACCACCACAAATACGATTTTTAAGGGCTCAATGTGAACAATAGGCGCTTGTCAGTGAGCGAGAGGGGACTTAGTCTCTGGGACGCCATTTCTGTCCTTAAAACTAACTGGTCGTCAAGCAAGCTCCTGAGCGATCACGTTAGATGTAGAAAACCTTCATTTGAATTTTATCATAATGTGCTGATCAGACAAGTCCCACTCACCATTATGCCTGGATCCCGAGTCGATCTGCGGAAAAACAGTGGTGTATAAGTTAATGTTAAATCGTGCCGTGTCAATAGGCTGCTAACTTTCAACTTGATGCTAGTCGGAGGGTTAGCGCTCAAGCTAACAAGCCTGTTCATAAAACAGCGTTTAAATACCACCGCTGCGGAGGACAGGGACTGTACAAAGTTTTTATTCCCAAAATACAGCATTTGTTAGGAGACGTTAATGTAAGAAAAGCGCCAATGGATAGCAAGGGCTGAAAATATAAAATTATTACATTCAAAGCCGACTTCTAGTGCCTGTTAGCTTAGCATGCTGGGGAAAAACTGCCGCTGCGGATGGAATTTAAACAGCCGAGCTAGTGACTACAAACCATCAAGAAAGAAAAAAATAACTGACAACGTTAAATCGCAAACACTTTACCTGGGAATCGTTGTGGGAATGGTCCCCACTCATTTCTATGGGTCTTATGTTTAAAATAACACAGTTAAAAGCCTGTTAAAGTAAAATGCCGGCGAGGAGCTTGTAGGCAGAATGAAGAAAGACACAGTTGTGTAACAGACCAAGCCCGAAATTTAAAGCACTGCGCATGTCAGACGCGTTTAAAAGGATAAAAAAGGCGTTATTCCTGCCCCTGGCTCCTCCCACACAGCGTGCCCGCACAGCGCCGGTCTGTGACGTCACGCCTCATTTACTATGGGGGTTAAAGCCACGTGGTACCAGTAAAGAGAAGCTTGCTGAAAGCGTTACAAAGATTAATATGATCATAATCGTCATGATTAATAATAACACTAATACTACTAATAATGTTTTTTTTTTCTTTACATTTGACTTGATCAACAAAACACTAGCTACAAAGCTTCCTCTGTCACATGGCTACATTTTATTTACTTTTTATACTGTAGAAAAATTCAAAAAGGCATTTGAAAGACATCGATTTGTTTATAAAAGTCAAACATCTTCCTGCAGATATTAAAGCTAAAATGATGTTTTCATACAATGGGATGAGTTAGCCCATTTATAAGTTGTGCTGCCTTGTGTTTCTTGTCATTTTAACAAATCGATTCTATTAGTAGTATTTGTTTCAATGCCTTTGTTATTGTTGAATCTCTAATGATGTTTTGTGTGCGTGTGCTCACTAACAAGTACAATGCCTTCCTTCTCAATGCCCACATTTATCTTAAACCTGCAGCAGGCCTATCTCTGTCCAGACAACAGATGTGCAAAGGCGGAAACTGTTTTGCAGCCACGTGTTATATGTGATCTTTGTGTCTTTAAGGACTGCCATAATAAATGCATAACCTAAATTTGAGTCACACTTTACAATTTAAAGGTCAGTGACCAGGAACTGCCATAGGGTTTTGCCTAATAACTGGGCATGACAATATGCTGTGGTCTGTACAATGATCTTTCTTTCTTTTTATTGCTATGTGCATATCTACACTCATATATGACCTATCAGTGAAATGATATTTCCTGGTTTATGTTTTAGAAACACTATATTATTTTTACAATAATCTAATCTAATATAAAAATGAAAAGACAATGAAAAGATTCAACGAAAATAACCTATTCAAAAGAATGATTCCTTTGAAAATCAGACCTCAAGGTTTTGAACGTGGTAATCAAGTAAACTTCGTTACTGAAGAGTCAATTCTGTAATGTTTCCATTAGAGGGCACCAACGCCATAATTCTCTTCAACTAGGCCTCACAACACATTTAAACCCACTGTAATTTTTGTTAATTATATACTTTTTTCTAACTCATGGTTTCATTCGTAATATTACTTTCTGCTTCATCTGTAACACTATTGTTGAGGTCATTTGTTTCTGTAGTCTGTACTAGGCCTTACAACACACTACAGTCAAAAGGATTGTGAATGTTTTTAAAGAAGTCTCTTCTGCTCACCAAGCATTTTTTTTTGATCCAAAGTACAGCAAAACAGTACAATTTTAAAATATTTATACTATTTAAAATATATTTGAATATATTATAAAATGTAATTTATTCCTGTGATTTCAAAGCTAATTTTGTAGCATCATTACTCCAGTCACATGGTCCTTCAGAAATCATTCTAATAGTCTGATTTGCTGCTCAAAAAAAACATTTATTATTATTTTGTTGAAAACAGCCGAGTAGAATTTTTTCAGGTTTCTTTGATGAATAAAAAAGTTCAGAATAACAGCATTTATCTAAAATAGAAATCTTGCATCTTGTAATATTATAAATGTCTTTATCATCAAAAAAAAAAAAAAAGATACTGATTCCAAGCTTTTGAATGGTATAGTGTATGATGTACGATGACAAATGCTTTTTATTTCAGATAAATGCTGATCTTTGGACCTTTCTATCCATCAAAGAATCCTGAAAAAATGTACTCAACTATTTTAAATATTGATGATAAAAGTTAACTAAATGTTCCTTGAACAGTAACTCAGCATATTAGAATGATTTCTGAAGGATCATGTGACACTGAAGACTTGAGTAATGATGCTGAAAATTTAGATTTGATCGCAGGAATAAATTACATTTTAAAATATATTCACATAGAAAACAGTTATTTTAAATAGTAAAATATTCCAAAATTTTACTCTTTTTTTGCTGTACTTTGGATTAAACAAATGCTGGTTTGGTGAGTAGAAGAGACTTCTTTAAAAAACATTAAAAATCTTACTTTTGACTGGTAGTGTATAAGAATTGATGTATAACAGATGCAAATATGACCAAAAGAGTAAAACAGAAGTAAAAGTTCAAACTTGCATTAACTACAAATTAAATGAAGATTTATCATTGAGACAGACAAGTGAAATTAGTACAGAATTTTTTTTAATACAAATATAAACATTATACAATTTTAATCATTTTCCATACAAACAGAATATACTAATCAGTACAAATAAACTTAGCTAAATAATCTAAACAATAAATCATTTAACCAAATATCATACTGAACATACTAAACTATCAAAATAAATTAAATTGTCATTTGTGTATAAATGCATATCTCTACCTGATAAAATGTCTTAACATACATCTATAAGCCCTTCTACATATACAGTAAATACACTTCCATTAGAAGTCACAGATGAACAATTTGATAAAGAACAGTGTCTGATCAAAACATCGATGTAACTCATGTGTCAACTCTGATGATGTAATGACACAAGAGATATGGTAAGGACACAGCAGTCTGAACATATCACAAATCTCTCTGCTCACTCTGTTCTCTGATACAGACACATGTATGAATCACACAGCAGTCTGCGCACCAGCTCACTGCACTGACTCACATCTGCTGTGGATATCTCCTCTTCAGATTGTGAAAGGAAGTCTCCCACTTCAGGACAGGACCTGACCACAGGAACGTTGTAGCCATTGTTATCATCACCTAAAGATAAAAAAATAAGATAATGAGGGATTAACTAAATTTGAACACCCCATTTTAGCGATAAACAGCATGGGTGGATTTAAATATGCTGGAGATTTAACATTTGACATACCACATCGGTCAGCCATGCTGTCAAAGAAGATCCAGGACCGTGGGTTAGGACCGTATTTAACAAAAGATACATAATGGCTGGTGTTTATACAGAGGACTGCGAACAGTTGCATCTGGTGCCTCTGTAAAGGTACATCTTCTGGAAGATGATCTGGAACTGTAAGTTTGTGAGGAGCGTGTTCCTTTCGGGAAGGATGGGTGTGAACCTGTAGAAAAGAGTAAACGTATTTGGTGAATGCAGATGGATTAAAATAAATGTGTACAATGCACTGTATCACAGAACTGTAGAAATACAAAGTACATAAATAACATTTTAGTATTTGATGCACTACCTGTGTGTTGCAGGTGGAGCAATACTGCTTAATTTTGCCTGGTTGGAGCTTATGGTCCATCAGGCACTGGACACACTCATATTCAGCAAGATGACCACACAGAAAACATTCCCGGGGAGCTGCCAGAGAAAACAGGAGAAGAGATATTGCATCTGAAACTGTCCAATATCTGCTTCCACAAAACAAATGTTATCAGGAACAGATTTCATTAGAAACATGCTTGTTAGACTCACAGCAATGCAAGATGTCTGTGATGTCCAGCTCTGTTGAGGGAATGATTTTAGGGAACATCTTAAACTTCTTTCCAAACCGTGGCATCTGAACTATAAGGCAAGATGGAATCTAAAATAAAAGAGGTTTGATTAATGTTTGCAATGTATCTGCTAAGTAGGAAACTATGGGGTGTGTAGTATGAATATTATAAATAATAATCTAATTTACAGTGAACTATCCACCTTATTTTTCCAGTAAGAGCGGGCATGGCCTTTTATACATTTTATGGGTCTGGCTTCCGGTCTCATTCACATCCAGCTATTTTTTGCTGTACAAAACAGCTCATTTTGCTGTTTGATATTGCAAATTGGTGTGTTTTACCATATTATCTTTATTATCTTTTCTCGTTATTTCCCTATAGCGGTTAATGAACCGGAAGTCTCACCCATATGCTTACTTCTGCGTTAAAGAAAAAGGTGGATAAGAAATTAACAAACCTCTTCAAACTTTAGATCGCTTGACACGAAAGACATCTCAAGCAGCTGTTCAACCGAAGGCACAGCTCGCACCTGATTCTTCTCTACAATGATCTGATGTGTGTAGGCATCCTGTGGCAAGTCTCCATGTGACCTAAAAAAAGCGAATACAGGTGTCAAGATATTCAGGTTAACCTTGTTTACACTGAATGCACGTTATTTAACGTTATTAAACATGAAACCTGTATTTAATCATGTCCCAGGCCACATTTGTTTGAATTAAAATACAGAAGAACAGTAATATTGTGAAATATTACTGATCTGCTATTTAAGCTTCGTATTATTCTTCTTAGACTAAAATGTCTGAACACTACTCCTCCTAGAGCTGAGTGTGCTAGATCTTTTCAGACTGATCCAACTTATGGTTTTCATTAAATTAATGATTAAAAATCATAAAAATCCCATAGACTCACATTGACGGAATGTTCAAATGAGCCAAGATTATTCAAACTCCATTCAAAATCTATTCATCTATTCAAAATCTATATTATTCATGCCAGCAACATGCTAGAAATGTATTAGATCATGCTAAAACATAGCAGTGTGCTAAATTATGCTAGCAATATGCTGACAACATGATAAGCATGCTAAAAATATGCTAGCAACAAGCTAGCATCATGTTAATCATGCTAACGATATATTAATCATGCTAGAAACATGTTAGTATCATGCTAATCATGCTAGTAACACACTAGCAACATGCTAATCATGCCAGAAACATGTTAGCAACATGCTACCCATCTATCTAAACTGTTTCAAACTTAAAGTCTATACTTTCTCAAGCCAATATCCAAGTTTATATTGACCAACTTTTTTTTTTTTATCTAGTTACTATTTAAAATAGCAGTTTTTAATACTTTAATATATATTCAAATGCAATTTAATCCTATGATGGCAAAGCTGAATTTTCAGCATCATTACTCCAGTCTTCAGTGTCACATGATTTTTCAGAAATCACTCCACTATGCTGATGCATGATTATCAATGATATCTCAATATTTTCTGTCATTTTATCAATAACAATAATTAGACAATATTTTGCTAAGTATGTTATTGTGCTGCTATCTTAAGTACTACCGTGGACAGTCACATTCTTACATTTAATCAGTCAGTTAGAATAATAAGACATTTGGTCTGTTACCAAGCAAATGAAATCAGTATCAACAAAATTAATCTTTGCAATGCAGAGGAAACACAGAAGCTGCATCTGAAGTGGCATTTAGATGTAGTTACACACTGTTTAATGCAGCTCAGAGGGACATGGAATGCTTTAAACCGCAGTTACAAATGCATAAATTATTTTTAGATATTTTAAACATTTGAAATTACTTAAAAACGAAAAGAAAGGCCACTTTAAATGTGAAATTAAAACCTCCAGTAGGTGGCAGCAAATCACTGTTAAGCGAGTCATTACGATTGAACTGAATCATTTCAACGGTTGATTCATTCATGAACGAAACACCGTCATGTTTCTCAGAGACTCAAAACAGTTCTGTGGCTGTGTTTGGAATGATTTTTGTTTACGAAATTGAGCGAAAAAAGGAAATATGCTGTCTAAAACGTAAGTCTCTTAATATTAACTTCTTGTTTGTTGAACTGTTGTATACAATCAATCCATGTAGAGACAGAAATGACATGCCGTCGTGTAAATAAGATATAACGTAAGGCTATTTAGATTATTTAATAAAAGAACAAGGTATGGACCTGTTCTATAGGAAAGGTAAGGGTGGTGGGGACACTGTTATTTGGTGCTTTTTATTATTATTAGTTATTATATTGAAACAAACCTGATTTTGAGTAATGGCTCCATGCGTAAAACATGCTTTAGTAGTAGTGTGATGAACTCCTCTGGATCTGAAGGAAATAGCAGTAAAAATGTTTTAGAGATCAGTTTCACATGAGCTCTAAGCCATAGATGAAAACTGTGCAACTCTACATCAAACAAGTGAATGGCCGCTCTGGGATAGTTAAATACCTTTCTCCTCTGTAGCAAAAGATTTGCAGCCCAGCTGTTTACGAAACTTCATCACACTCTCTGCTGGAACAAATCCTGATCTGTAGGGAGAGGCAGAGGTTGTATGAAATGAACTGTGAGTACCCTGATGACTATAAACACACATACCCATATGAAGCATGTTTACTCAGGCTCTACAGCTTTGTTACGTAACTTTTGTATGTATTAAGAGTCTTACCGGCGTAAACGGTTCACAATGTCATGTCTCAAAATGTGTGAAGTGCCTTCCTCGCTATATGTTGATCTGTTAAATATTCCGTTAAAAGCTATGGATGACGTGAAGAGACTAAGCAGAGAATAAAAACGAAAAGTCCTTAAATACACATGAAAAAGAAGGATACATGAAATAACATGCATTTCTTGAGATGTTTACCTAAAGAGAGTGGCATCTAGATAGCAGGAGTTGAAGTGGCCTTGGATTCCCCTCATTCTGCCAACCAGATGAGACAAAACGTCTTGCTCAGGAACAGGAGGAACATCTTCATTTAAATCTTCCAGAAGTGTGACTAAAGCAATTAAAAAACATAACTGTCAGGACTTTAACATTCAGAATGTTTCTGAAGTGAAGAAATATTGAAGCAGACCGAAAGGTCTCACCTGAGGGAGGTTCAAGTGGCTTATGGATCTCATTCAGAAACCTGCTGTCTGGTTTGCAGTTGTTCAGTGGCACAAACAAGGCTTTGTTTTCTTCGCAGGTAAAATACCGCTTTGTACCAAATGTCCCATCTGAACAAGTCGTCGCCTCGTTGTCCTGACAAGGAATATTTAATTATTTATAACCACATGATTAGTGCTTTGTACCGAGAGAAAAAATGCAGACGCTCACCAGCTCAAGTCCTGCCCAGCAATTTTTCTTTCCTTCTGGAACCCCAATCCATCTGATCACCCCATACACAGTCAGTCCATTCAAAGATATGACCTCTGCCATGGACCCCACCTCCAAAGAATAATGGGACAAGGCCTGAATGGAGTCAGACCCATTCGTGTTTAATAAGATACTTTCTTTTTTTGCATTACGTGATTTGAGAGCTGGCATGGAATTGATACGATACACCGCTTTCCTTTTCACACCTAAAAAAGGGAAAACGTAAATCATATTATTACAGATATCATCACCTGACTTAATTACTCAAGACTTATAAATGACCTTATTAAATCTTGATATGAAGCATGCTAGATGCTATGGATTATTCAAGCTTCGAGTTTTTCCAGTTTAGGATAACAATCTTTTCCGCAGTCTAGTCATAGGATCTCACTTTTTTATCACCTTGATCCAATATCCGGGAGACTTCAAATATGTGTTAAAGGCTATAAAGATGATTAACTGACCTAAATCAATGCCGCCTCTCAGCGGTTGCCTGGTGTTTAAATGCGATGGAGCCACCTGGACAATGTCAGCTGCGCTGAAGAAGGGAAGAGGGGCAGTCTTCTTCGACAAAATATCATGCTCAGTGTCCTGTGAAAAAGTTTAATAGCATGTCAAGTGATCGAGTAGATTCTTTACATCATTAACATGATTATTTCTTCTGCATTTTGAGTACTTTGTCTATGTGATCATTGACACTTATGTCACAGTTCACAAGTGCATGTTTAGATTATGCAACAGTACACATATATCATGCTGATTCAGATTTTAATACAAGGATATTGTAACAACATTTCCTCTATATGAAAAATTGCTCATTTAAATTGTATGTACTATATATATATATATATAAAGCATATTTTATTACATAAACAGTTTATACATAGAAAAAACTTAAATTGTTCGATTCATCAAAATATCCACCATTAGCAGCTATTACAGCTCTGCATAATCTGGGCCTAAATTCATTGTATTCTAAACTTAATTGGCAATCAATTGT
>JAHKKF010490348.1:0-10969 GCA_019740295.1 Labeo calbasu | reverse complement strand
AGCTTCAATTATATATTGTTCCCGCTCTCAGACGACATTGTGACCATGGAGACGGAAATAGGAACTAGGAAACCCGAGAATGCAGAGGTGATCCTTCCCCAGGTGAGGAATCAGAGTACCTGAAGCAAAGCTCCTCTCAGTCCGGTCTGCACCTGTGGATGAGTCTGTCTCTGTGTCTGCGTCTCCATCAGTATGAACCTGCCGCTGCTTCTGCTCTGTGTTCTCCTGGAGCTCCTCGTGGTGAGCTGTAAGTACACATTTACACTTCAGTCCTACTAAATCCTTTCAGTGCATTAAGACACTATAGCGGCATTGAGGGCTGTGCTTTGTGGAGCAATCGTATACCGTAGTTTGAGTAAAGCAATGGTCTGTAAGTGACGTTTTTACTTTGAAAAAGACTGGATCTTGCAAAAAACAAACAAACAAAAATGCTATGAATTTTCATGTGAATTATAACATGACAATTTACATTTTAAAAAGCCAATGACAATTTTACAAAGTATGTGCTTTGACTTTAAAATGTATTTTACAATGAAACAATAATAATAGTAATAATAAAAATAACATTTAATAAAATAAATAAATTGATGGCAAATTGCAATTTACAGGTTCAAACGGTCAATCCAAAGAAATAAAAAATAAAATGAAAAATAATAATATGACAATTTTAATTTAAAAAATTGGTAATTTTACAAAGTCTGTCTTTTGATTTTAGAATGTATTTTATAATTAAATAATAATAGTAATAATAATAATAAAATGTTTAAAAGGTAAAATAAATTGATGGCATATTGCAATGCTACAGTTTAGAAAATAAAATAAAACATAACATGACAAAAATAAACAAAAATAAAATGCCAATGATCATACAAGGTCTGTCTTTTTGATTTTAGAATGTGTTTTATAATTATAATAAAAATAATAATAAAATGTTTTATTATTTTTAATAATAAAAATATTTTAAATATATTTTATAATAGGAATATTTATAATATAATATTATAATATAATACATATTATAATACAAATATTATTCTAATATATTTTTATATTATAATGTTATAAATATTATAATCTAATATATTTAAATAATCTTTTTATTAAATACATTTTTTAATTTAAATTTTTAAATAAATCAATAGATAAATTAATGTTATAATATTGCCATTTTGTAATTTAAGCTGTCAATTTACAAAAATAAAAATAAATTAATAAAAAATAATAATATAATTATTTAAATTTTCTAATGCCAATGATAATTTTACAAAGTCTGTTTTTTGATCTTAGAATTTTATTAATAATAGTAATAATAATAATAATAAAACTAAAATAAAATAAAATAAATTGATGGCATATAGCAATGTTGCGGATTCAAACTGTCAATCCACAGAAATAAAATAATAATAATAATAATAACTAATAGAATAATAGAATGTATATAGAATAATAGAATGCATTCTATAATGAATAATGTTTTAAAATTTTAAGAAAAGAGAAAAATAACACAAATTATGAACATTCATTATCTCATTCTATGACATAAAATCAATGTATTACTATGTGGGAAAAATGACATTTTATTTTTTATCTATTCTAATATATAACAATAAATACTTTATATTTTGCTGAAGTCTACCGAGGGAAGCAGTGTCTCTTCAACATCTTAGGCTGTGCTAAGATTTGCCAAAATAGCAAACACTGCAATATAAAGTCAAAAATCTCAATATGAACTCATAGTTTTTCATCAGATTTGCTTCTCCTGAGAAAAAGACCTACATTTTTTATTTATTTCTCTTTCTGGGAGACATTTTTGGATCAGACTTTTAATACCGGGCAGTTTATTTTTAAGCAATTTTGCGTGTCTGGCTAAAGTTTTGTCAGCGTTATGATTTATTAGTGCAGAAATGAAATATGAGAACAAACTAAAAGTTTTGTTTCATTGATGGATGGGCCCTTCAACCTGACAGCCTGCTTCGAGTACATCTTCACTGAAGGAAATCCAAAGAAGCCCGAGCAAATCGTTTTTCACTTCCAAAACAAAAAGACCCTGAAAAGCAATTACAAATCTTACAATGTGCAAAAAAAAACATTAATCAATCCAATCAGATGCTGGAATCGAACACAAAACGGCACTAAACTATATAAACACGCCAAAAGATGTTTTAGTCCCCAAACGGTGTCATTTAAAACCCCTAAACGCTGATGTTCAGCATTGTTTACTGTTTTTCGCTACTTCACGACATAAACAGCAAACAATAGAAGTACATAACCTCTTCATGTGCGGGGAATTCAACGCTTTGTGGCTTTAACGTTTAGGATTTCCTCACGTTGAGAGCTTCATAAAGCAATCTGATAAAGGTCACGCTGCTGCCAATCCTCGTGAGGTCTAAGGTCATTCAATAAAGGTTGCATAGTAGATTCAATCCAGCACGTATGTGTTTCACACAGGCAGAGCGAAAGCTAATATTGTATAGGATTACCTTAACCGCAGCACGTACAGCTGCCTGAACGCTGATCAATATGCCCAAGGGCAACATATAGACCAGAGATGACAGTCAAATCAAACGCGGCGTCTATTCGTGACGCACATGTGAGGAAATTATAGTCTTGTGAGGACAGATTTAGATGGGGAAAAAACCCATATTGTTTACGCTGCATTGTCTGGTATTGGCTTACTGTAAAGCAAATTTAGCAACCTTAAGTTACACTCTCTCCATCCAAAACAAAGGTATACAGTCAGAGCGGCCTCCACGTGCACGTGTGAAAGGAAAATCTAGACAAACTTCACCAAGATTGAAGATGCTGTCAGTGGATTCACGTGTCTGCTGGTTTGTTTCACAGGTCAGGATGTGATTCAGGGCCGAATCGTGGGTGGATACGTCCCCGCGCCGTACTCCATCAGTTACATTGTGTCCATTCAGACCTCCACGGGCCAGCACTTCTGTGGCGGGACTTTGATTAATAAATACTGGATCCTGACCGCAGCGCACTGCAATATAGGGTGAGACGGGCAGAAAACACAGACACTGTTAGAACTGAGCATTTGTATATATTTGTGTTTATATTCAATGAGATGTAACACCAGGTTGGTGTGTGTGTTTGCATTTGGCGAGACTGAACAGATGTTACGTTCATCTGAGATGGTTACCATAACAACAGTTTGGCACTCGAGCATTTTATGTATCAGTATTGGAAGGTACAAAACAAAATATCATTCAAAAGAAAAAAAAACACACACACACACACCAAAAATATTAAATAAAATAACAAATGAAATGAAATGAAATAGTTTGTATAGTAAATGTAAGGACTAATGATATGTTGATCAATTAAGGATACATAAAAAAATGTAGTAATGACCCAAATTCACTCATGATTATTGTAGTTTAATTTTTTTTGGGAACAAAAAAAAAAAAACATATAATATAATATATATATATATATATATATATATATATAAAAATACAATAAACATATAATAAAATAACAAAAACATATAATAAAATATAAAATAAAATAAACAAGTAATTGCAGCTTTAAAATAGTTTGTATAGTAAATGTAATGATTAATGTTAATGATATATTGATCAATTAAAGATACTTAAAAAATGTAGTAATGACCCAAATTCACTGATGAGTATTGTAGTTTAAATTTTTGGGGGGGAACAAAAAAAATATTTAAAAAAAACCCCAAAAAAACACCAAAAATATAAAATAAAATAAACAAGTACTTGCAGCTTGAATATAGTTTGTATAATACATGTAATGATTAATGTTAATAATATATTGATCAATTAAGGACACTTAAAAAATGTAGTAATGACTCAAATTCACTCATAATTATTAAAGTTTAACATTTTTGGGTACAAAAAAATAATAATAGAAAAAAACTAAAAATATAAAATAAATGAAATGAAATGCATCTTAAAAATAGTTTGTACAGAAAATGTAATGATAAACTGATGATAAATTAAAAATTTAGTAATTAATCAAATTCATGATTAAGGTAGTTTAACATTTTTTTGGTAACAAAAAAAAAAACATTAAAAAAAAAACATTAATCAAAAACACCAACAATACATGCAGTTTAAATGTAGTTTGTACAGTAAATGTAATGATAAATTTTAATGATAAATTCATAAATTAATGATAAATTAAAAATGTAGTAATGAATCAAATTAATTCATGATTACTGTAGTTTTACATTTTTGGGAGAAAAAAAACACCAAAAATATTAAATATAACAACTGAAATGCCATTTTAATATAGTTTGTACAGTAAATGTAATGATAAATATTAAATTGTAGCAATGAATCAAATTAATTCATGATTACTGTAGTTTTACATTTTTCTGGAAAAAAAAAAGATCAAACAAACAAACCAAAAATAAATAAATAAATAAATAAAAATACATCTAAAATAATATAACAAATGAAATGCAGTTTAAATGTAGTTTGTACAGTACATGTAATGATAAATTTTAATGATAAATTGTAAATGAATGATAAATTAAAAGGTAATATTGACTCAGATTCATTCATGATTATTGTAGTTTTACGTTTTTGGGAACATAATATATAAACACTATAACAACTGACATGCAATTTAAATATATACAGTAAATTTTAAAGATAAATTGACAAATTAAAAATGTAGTTTTAAAATATTATCCCCAAAAAATTAATAAATACTACATAAAAACTATTAAAAAAATGTTATGCAAATGTATATATATAGGAGACTGGTTTTAGAAAGGTTTTTTGCTGGTCAGGTTGGGACACCAGATGACCAATCGGCTAAAACCAGCTGAACACCAGTTTAACCAGCTTAAACCACCAGCAATGGAGAGCTTAAATCAGCAAAGACCAGCCACCCAGCATAGTCTGGTTTTATATTTTTTTCATGGCAGAAACAGATCTTAACCTTAGCAGATATCTTAACCTGCACTTCAGAAATGACTTAAAAATCTTCTTTAAAAAAAAAAAAAAAAAAAACTATTGGCTGGGGTTACCAAAAATCCACTGTAAAAAATATGGTGACAATGTTTCAGGCACTACGGTATGACATATTGGTACTTACAGGCTATATTTTATAACTCATAACTGTGTATTTCAAGTGATATATTTGAGTTATGAAAATCTGAAAAATGCAGGTGAGAAAACAGAATATAGTAGAGTTTGACTAAAGTTCAACTACTTCAACTAAATAACAGAAACCGTAACACTAATGTACATCACTGATAACAAAAATGAGAAAAAGTTTAAATATAATCATATTTGATTTTTGGAAATGTACTGATTTACACAGTAAATTATATGGTAATTATAGTTTTTATTTCCAAAAATCCATAAATGTGAAAGTATGTTAAAATTCTAAATAATATAATTCTACATAATGCAATTTTTGAATGTTTTTGTAAATTACTTAATGCATTTTTTTAACCAATTAACAGATTGACAGTTTTTTTTCATAGTTTATTTTAAGAAAAGAAATGCAATAAAATACAAGAATTTTAATTTTCAAATTTTAATTTTTTTTTTTTTTTTTTTTGTTTTCTTTAGAGTTGGATAAAACTCAGTGTTGGTTTGTGTCTCCAGGACGGAAAACATGCGGATCGTGGCTGGAGATTTTTCAGTGGGATTATATGAGGGGACGGAGCAGTTCCGCAGGCCTCAAGTTTTAATACCTCACCCACAGTACAACAAAGCCACCAATAACGCAGACATCATGCTCATTAAGGTGAGCCAGTGGAATCAATGCTCCTGTGTTACACTGAACCTTCATCAGCTGTGAATCATTGATTCGTTTCATGCATATAAAATGAGCACAACGATCCGCCATCAAGTCATATTACATGAAGTGATGGACGTGTCTCTCAGTAATCAGTGCTGCAACAATACCGCATTGATATTTGATATACCTAAAGTTTTAATCAAATTAAATTAAACATTTTTATATTACTACATTAACTGGTAAAAAGTAACATGAAGACTTAAGTATTTTATTGTATGCTTTATGTGCACTATTAATTTGTCCTTTTTCCACCTGTTCAGCTGCAGTCTCCCATGTACCTGAACAGCTACGTGACTCTTGCGCCGTTGCCTCGTCAGGACGCCGTGGTGGCGGTGGGTCGCGTGTGCACCGTGTCCGGCTGGGGCTTCACCACTCCAACGGGAGGAATCCCTGCAACCCTGCGCTCGGTCAAGCTGCCTATCGTGTCCAGCACAATGTGTAATGACACAGACTCTTTTAATGGAAACATCACAGAGAATATGATCTGTGCAGGATACAGCGAAGGAGGAAAAGACGCATGTAAGGTGAGACAATCGATTACTGCTTCACAGGCACTTAACTTAATGTGAACAGCATGGGACAATGGACTGGACTGCTTCTGATTCTGTTGGAAATCTACTATTTATGAATAAGTGCTAAAAACAACCATTGTGGAATAAATAATACTTTTTGGAATACACCACTGGTAACTATTAGCACAATTTTAGTGATTTACTAGACTTGGTCATCTTATATTCAGTCATTATTTGGATGTCCAGTTGTTTTTGCCAATTATCAAACGATTTATAAATTTAATTGGATGCACTACTGACTGGATCTAATTAAACTTAGAAATGTAAGGCTATTTACTTTAGTTATCAGATGCAATAAAAAAAGAAAGAAAAATAAATAAAAACTGTCGAATTAAACAAGTTAAGTGGAGCTCATTTAAACACAACTTTTTAATTAACTAGCACTGCATTGTCTTGTAAAAATGTAGAAAATAATACATAAATAAAACCTTTGGTTTGGATTTGGGTCTGTAAGATTTTTTATGTTTTACAAAGTCTCTTCTGCTCACCAAGGTTGCATTTCTTTTCTGATTTTAAACCATTTTCTATCTGAATATATTTTGAAATGAAATTTACTTTTCTGATGCAAAGCTGAATTTGCAGCATCATTACTCCAGTCTTCAGTGTCATGTGGTCCTTCAGAAATCATTCTAATATGCTGATTTGCTGCTCAAGAAACATTATTATTAATGATGAAAACAGTTGTGTTGCTTAATATTTTTTGTGGAAACCATAAAAGTTTGGATTTTTTTGAGCAATTTAATGAATCCTTGAATAAACTTATTACTTATTTTAGATACAAAATCATACAGACCCCAAACTTTTGAACAGTAGTGCAAGAGAATAAATAAAAACTAAAATAATTTTTCGGCTAACATAAATGTATATATTTTAGTGCTGTCAGATCGAATATATTTGTGTGTGCTGTGTGTATTTATACAGCTAAGGTCAAAAGTTTACATATACCTAGCAGAATCTGCCAAATGTTAGTTATTTTACCAAAATAAAATGCTATTATTATGCATTAAGAGCTGGGGGTGAAAACTTTTTGTATTTGAAGATCTGGGTAAATTTTACTTATTTTTTTATTTTGGGAAATACGTATCTGTAGCTTCTGAAGGGCAATACTAAATTTAAAAAAAATATATTTAGGCAAAATAAGAAAAATGCACACATCTTCATTCTGTTCAAAAGTTTTCACCCCCTGGCTCTTGATGAATAGTTTTGAAGCATCAGTGAGCGTTTAAACCTTCTGTAATAGTTGCTTATGAGTCCCTCAGTTGTCCTCAGTGTGAAGAGATGGATCTTATAATCATACAATAATTGCTGGAAAGGGTTCAAATACACAAAAAAGCTGAAAAACCAAGAATCTGTGTGACCTGAAGAATTTTTCTGAAGAACAGCAGGCAGTTTAACTGTTCTGGACAAACAAGGGACTCGTGAACAACTATCACTAAACAAAAAAACACAACTGTGGATCATTTAGATAGCAACACAGTTTTAAGAATCAAGTGTATGTAAACTTTTGAACATGTAAACCTCTTTTATGTGAAATATCTTATTCAGGTCAGTTCTAAATAAAAAATAACATGCATTTTGTATGATCCCTCTTATTTTAGTAAAATAATTAACATTTTGCAGATTCTGCAAGGTGTATGTAAACTTTTAACCTCAATTGTGTGTATATAAATACACACACATTAATTGATGCGCGATTAATTGTGATTAATCGATTTCACAGCACTGATTTCAATTCCTCTCCCCTGGCTCCAATCTGCTATTTAATACTTACTTTTTAAGATCCAAAACAATTCTGGCATAAAAATGCCCTCCTCTGTTTCTTGCTCAAAAGATGCAGATTTGCTGGCATTTCGATGTGTCAAGTTCATCTATGACATGGGAAAAAAAAGACAAGTAATTACAATTTCAGCAAAAGCAATACATGTAAAAGCACATACTCTCACATTGTTTTGAATTTGTCCTTCTAGTTCTAGTTTGATCACTCTCATACACTTCATCTGACCTCCCTGTCCAAAACTATATTAATACGATTGTCTTTCCTGCAGGGGGATTCTGGCGGGCCACTCGTGTGTGAGGGACGTGTCTACGGCATCGTCTCTTGGGGCAATGGCTGCGCTGATGCCCGGTACCCCGGCGTCTACACTGCTGTCTCGAGGTTTCGTCAATGGATCGATGCAACTATATTTGGCTTTTATGGAAGGTGCCTCAAGAATTAGACTGCAGTGCTATCCCAGCACTCGCCTAATCAAACTTGAAACGGCCTCGAAACATGCCAACATGAATACTGTTGCTACTTTCTTCTATTTGAAACATTAGGACTTTTGATGATTTCCAGACGAGTACACTGCTGTTCTGAAACAGCACATCTGCTCCTCAACGGCTGGTAGACCTTTTTTTAAACACAGTAGTTTGTGCAAACTGTTCCTTAAATGTGCCACATTGCTGCTTCTCTGCAAAGCCAGTAAAGACTAACAATCTGAAGGAATATTTAAAAAATAAAAGCAACAAATTACAAAGCTTTTATATGAAATGGTACATGTGAGAACAAAATATTCAGCATTAAAATGAATCTAATCTAACAGACTTTCATTCCCACTTACAGGTGAAACGGATAGTTCAGTCAAAAATGAAATTGTCATTATTTACTCACCATCATGTTTTGTCGACCTGTTTGAATTTGCCTTTATGTCTTTCATCTGTGGAGCACAAAATGAATAATTTAGCAAAATGCACAAGCCAAGGTTGCAGACGACACTATAGATAAACAAAATTAAAAAATGATGCATTTATTTGGTCAAAAGTAACAGTAAACACACTTACATTGTTCTATATAACAAATAACATAATAATAATATAATAAATGCTATTCTGTTTATTCATCAAGAAATCCTGAAAAAAAAACAACGTATTTTTCCACAAAAATATTATGCAACAGAACTCTGACACTGACGACTGGAGTAATGCCTTAGTAAAAACATTAAAAAAAAAAATCTCACAGACCCTAAACTTTTAAATGGTAGTGTACATACAAGATATTGTTGACATAATGCAAAAATATTGAGTTATAACGTTAACATCCTGTGTAAAACATATTTTTAACCACCCTAAACTGGTTTGCTTGTCTTAAATGGTTTTAGAGGGATTTTGGGCCATCAACTTTTTTTAAAGCAAGGTGTGGATCATGATTTAGTCTTAAATGAATTTCATGTAAAAGAAATAATTTTCTCATTTAATTTTTTAATAAATAAATTTATACTGAAATCTCTGGCTTTTGATGTCAAAACTGAGCAGTTGCTGAGAACTCTTCGGAAATACATGAAAGATCACTACGGTCTGTTTCTCAGGAAAAAAAGAGGCATAGGATTTAAACAAAAGTTTCACTTTAATCTCACTGCTGTCTAGGAGACACAATTGAGATATTCAAAAGATCCCAAAAATCACTTAGGAGTGTTTAAGTAGTCTAGTGTTCAATCTGTTCCCTGTCGTCTGCCCCGTTGTGTTGATATTTACCGGTTGAATGGCTGCATTTAGGTTATTCTTCTAAGCAGGCGTGAACGTAATTCCAGGAAGGAGTGGCTGAAATCTGGACAGATTAAACTACACCCGATAGGTCATCTGAGGCCATATCAGCACGCCATAAATACTGCACGCCCTACTTTGACAATTCTCGAATTACAAAACCAGGGAGATGTCCTTCAGCTTAAGGGCGTGTTCTTCATCCAGTGATGGATATGAGGCTCCAGCATTACGGATTACATAAAGAGACGTCTCTGTTGTGAGATCCATAGCTTGAACACGTCAGAAGAGACTTTGAAGACGTATCGCGTGACACATTCAGCCATGGTCTCGTACAAGGAGCATCTCAAAGGGAAAACTGACATTTTTGTTGTGCAGATTTTCACATTGTAGGATTTAGCACGGACCAACAATAGTTTCATGATTGCAGTTCTCAGGGGAATCTGGCTTTGTTGTCAAATAGACAAAACATGTCATGTAACATTGAGATGAGTCTGAAATTAGGCCAGCCTTATCGGTTTTTCCCTGACTGGTCTAGTTTGAGGCTAAATTTATGAAGCAGACCACACAAGTGAAGTTTAGCATTTTAACACTCACACATAAAATGTCCTGGCATTAGATAAGAATTATCAAACCAAATGGCTGTTTTTATCCAAAATAAACACAGACCACACAGCTTAAGAAAAATGTTTCACAATAATAAATTTGTTCGTTTTTTTCAATGATAAAACAACAAAGACATGCCAAAAAGTTCAAAAAGTTTAAAACAAAGAGATTTTGAACTTCTTGGTGGTCAAACATTAGCTGGCCTTTGTTTTAAAAATAATAATCAGAAGAATGAATATTTAACTTATCTAATGCAATAAGTTTGGTGCCACTGTATATGGGGAAAAACCAAAAATAAAGTAATTAAAACAGATATTGATGGATAGCTAGATAGACAGGACGACGGAACAATAGACAGAATAATAAATAGAACAGTAGAACATCTGATAGACAGATGATAGATAGATAGATAGATAGATAGATAGATAGATAGATAGATAGATAGATAGATAGATAGATAGATAGATAGATAGATAGATAGA
>JAHKKF010490347.1:0-14396 GCA_019740295.1 Labeo calbasu | reverse complement strand
ATATATATTACACATCCTGTGCCTTAAATGGCTTTATGCTGTTCCCTAAGCTCAAATACATTAAAGTACACCCAGCATTTACTTGGTGTTTTGTAGTTTATAGCTTAAATGAGCAGAACCCTGCTTAAAATGTGCATTAAATCTTCATATTGCATGTCCCTTCGGTTTAAAAACAGGCAGACAGTCAAACAAGTCGATGTTTGTAGTAAATAACTGAGTATGTGCCACAAGGACTATGTATTAAGTAGTGTAGTGGAATATATATCAGTCCTCCTTCTACGGTAACTCCAGGAGGTTGTTCTTGGCATACAAGTCTTCTGTGATCTGGTACACTTCAGCAATGAGAGGCAAAGACTCTCCCAACAGAGCAACCACCTGCGTGTGATCGCCCGCATTCATCACTTCAAAGAATGTGTCACGCCCCGGAAGGGCACAGAACGCCACGCCGACAGCTTTCCGGATGAGCCAGGGGTGGTGCTGAGCCAGAGACTCGTTATAGGCATCAGAACACATGACGGAGGTCTTGCTGTCCTCGGTGCTGGTGCGCAGTCTCTCCAGGAACTGCTCTAGCCAGTGCAGGGCCCGATGGAGCCTCAGAAGAGTGCGGCAGCCGGATTCTGGGTGGCTGCCTCTTTTGGTGAGGTCAACCAGGTCGTTTTCTAGCTCATACTTCACCATGGACTGGATGGTGACATAATGGGATCCATTTTCACCTGAAAGGAAGTTCTCAAGGATCTGGATTTTGCTGACAACATCCTTTGAGATGAAGGAAAACACATTGCCCAAACTATTCATGAAGCTGACAAGGGAAAAAAAGAGGGATTTTGATTATTACATGTATTAAAATTGCTCGTTGTGTTTATATTCAAATTGTTTTCCTAAATTTTTTTAAACAATTAATTATTTTATTATTTGTACAGATATTTTTACAGCTGAGCGATATAAATTTCCATGTCTAAGAATTAATTGTCTACGTCCTAAACAGAATATTAAAAATCTTTAATATTTCATGAGTATATTAAAATATCCCGAATACAGTAATAAAACATACTCACGTAACCAGCTCTTGCCATCCTGCTATATAATATTTCACATAAACCTCCTTATTTTCACTCAGACTTGATCGAAATGTTTCCAAAACCTTCTGAAGACGGAATGTTTCTGCTGCCATGTCTGTTCTTTTTAATTTAACTACCACCAAATAAAATTTGCGGACAAATTCTTACAATAAAACCGACAAGGCAATAAAAATCCTTCTATATATTAATGTTCAACAAAAGTATTCTATGTGTTCTTCATACTGTAAATGCTTTCCTGATCCTCTTCCGGGATTTTCCTTTGTTCTTCAAGCAACGTAAAGCGACATTAGACCAATCAAATCATGTTTTTCATGTCACATGTCAAGAAATGCCATGTGATTGGACTTTGATCTTGGCCCTCTGCAATTTAACCAATAGGATTAAAATGACGCATCACGCAGCGTCACATCGGACGTCAAGTCTATCTTGCTTTACAGGAGGGGGCGCTCGAGGGCTCAGAAAGTCGAATGCGCCATTGACCCGCATTCAAACATCTGAAAGCTCATTGCCTTTTTGGAAACATTTATACGCTGAAAAGTGTCCTCTTTTAATACATTAACGCCACACATTTGTACCTGACAAAGGAATGTAATAACGCCCCTGGGATGTGAATTGAAACGATTTTTAAAAATCCTTGAGCAGAAATCACAAATATGTATGATTGGTCCATCCTTTCCAGCGCTGTGAAAAGTAACAGTTGCCACGTGACATGGTTGTGTTTGTCCGCTTCAGTAGCTGCCTTAATAGTAATTTAAACATGGATATTAGTTATAAAGAGCCTTAATACTAATAAAATTGAAAACAAACAGTGACGAATTAAAATAATAAAATTGTTATTTGGAAATGACAGACAACGGACGTGCCACTAAGCCACGCCCACATCGACACGATAGTACGCTCTTGCTGTGGCGTTATGGTTGCGGCGTTTAGCTTCTGTGCTAACCTGTTACTGAATAATTTGCTATTTGAACACTTTTAAAGTCTTTACAGTTGGTTTACATCCCTGGATAGTGTGCAAGCTGACCGACATGTACCCATCAAGTGTTCACATTCGGCTAATCTACAGTTAGAGACCATCAGTCTGCTGTAAACATAAAACATTCATTTCTGAGCTTTTCAAGTCTGTAAACATGCCTGATATCAAAGTTACGCCTTTAGGTAAGAAATATGCTCAATTTTATATGTTACACTTTGAAAACGTTTATAAATAAGCCATTATCAAACATATGATGCTTAAAATTAGATAATATTGTACAGGTATATGAATATGTATATTCCTGCACACTCACACACTACCAGTCAAAACTTTTTGAACAGTAAGATTTTAAATGGTTTTTTTAAAGAAGTCTCTTCTGCTCAACAAGCCTGCATTTATTTGATTCAAAGTACAGCAAACACATTTGAAATATTCTTACTATTTAAAATAGCTGTTTTCTATTCGAATATATTTTAAAAATGTAATTTATTCCTGTGATTTCAAAGCTGAATTTTTACCATCATTAGTCCAGTCATGATCCTTCAGAAATCATTCTAATGTTCTGATTTGCTGATAAAAAAAAAAAAAACATTTATTATTATTATTATTATTATGTTGAAAATAGCTAAGTAGGATTTTTAAGGTTTCCTTGAATAGAAAGTTCAGAAGAACAGCATTTATCTGAAATGGAAATCGTTTGTAACATTATACATGTTTTTATCAGCACTTTTGGTCAATTTAACGCATCCTTGCTAAATAAAAGTATTAATTTCTGTCATTTCTTTTAATCAGCAACAAAAAATATATATATATTGACTCTAAGCTTTTGTATGTTATAGTGTTTAATGTTATTTCAGATAAATGCTGATCTTTAGATTTTTCTGTTCATAAAAAAAAAAATCGAAAAAAAAAGGTATTCAACTGTTTTAATTATTGATTATTGATGATGATGATGATAATAATAATAATAATAATAACAATGATGATGATGATGATTCTTGAACAGCAAATCAGCATATTAGAATGAATTCTGAAGAATCATGTGACACAAAAGACTGGAGTAATGATGATGAAAATTTAGCTTTGAAATCACAGGAATAAATTACATTTTAAAATATATTCAAATAGAGAGCAGTTGTTTTAAATAGTAAAAATATCTAAAATTTTTATTGTTTATGCTGTACTTTGGATCAAATAAAAACAAGCTTGGTGTGTGGAAGAGGCTTATTTAAAAAACATTTAAAATCTTACTGTTCAAAAACTTTTGACTGGTAGTGTGTGTGTGTGTGTGTGTGTGTGTGTGTGTGTCTGTGCGCGCTTCATATAGGTCTCCTTATAATGTATTTGTGTGTTTATAATTTATATTTTGACTAATATAATGTAAATATTTTAAGGTCATGTATATTTATAATATTACAAAGGTAAATATTATAATGTAAATTAATGTAATTCTCATTCTGAATGTGTAATTCTCATCTTTCAGGGGCCGGTCAGGATGTCGGCCGCAGCTGTATTTTGGTGTCCATTGGAGGCAAAAACATAATGCTTGACTGTGGGATGCACATGGGCTATAACGACGATGTGCGTTACAACAGTTATTGCTATGTTCATTTATTTGTACTTTCAGTATAATTCTGTAGTTGAAAAAGTTGAGTACTATACCCTTACCTTTCTGTGTTCATTTTCAGAGACGTTTCCCAGATTTCAGTTACATTACCCAGAACGGTCGCCTGACTGAGTTCCTGGACTGTGTTATTATAAGGTTTGTTTATATTTGACATGACTGTTGTGTGTTTTACTGTTCTCCATTGTGATTTTTCCTACTTTATGTTCCACTCAGTCATTTCCACTTGGATCACTGCGGTGCTCTTCCTTACATGAGCGAGATGGTGGGTTACGACGGGCCCATCTACATGACCCACCCCACCAAAGCCATCTGCCCCATCTTGCTGGAGGACTTCAGAAAGATCACAGTAGACAAAAAAGGAGAGACCAACTTTTTCACCTCACAGATGATCAAAGACTGCATGAAGAAAGTTGTGCCACTCAACCTCCACCAAACAGTTCAGGTAAAGTTCATTGTCTGTGAAGTTTATTTTAATTTAAAATGATTAAATTCATTTTATTTATTGCTATCATCAAAAAAACTGAATTTGTTTTAGTATATGCTATTAATTTAAGCAATTTTAGTAATTTAATCATTGTTATTAATGATTTTTAAAAATTTTATTATTGTAAATTTTGATGTTTACATTATGCAAGTATCAAATTGATTTATAATAATTTATTAATTTAATATTTTAAATAAATATAAATACATTTTATATTTTATTTATTTAAATTTAATAATTGATATACTATTCATGGGTTTTTTCGTTGTTAAATAATTAATAATAATAGTAATAATATAATATAATACACAATAATATAATAACATATTAATGTTGTTATTATTATTTAATTATGCATGTAGAAACCTTTTAGTATTAAACATGACATTTTGAAATCCTATTTCTTTAAATTCTTATTTTCTTTATTGTAATAAAATAATTACATTTTAAATAAAATATTTTTTTAATTATAATAATATTTTAAATATAATCAATTTTTAATATTTTGTTGTTGTAAATTTACCCCATTGAAAATTTTTAAACTAGAACGTTATTTACATCATTTTTGAATTTTAACATTTTTGACTTATTTATTTATTTATTTTTTATTTTTTTTTGTAGGTAGATGAAGAGCTCGAGATCAAAGCGTACTATGCAGGTCATGTGCTGGGAGCCGCCATGTTTCAAATCAAAGTCGGCTCAGAGTCTGTTGTCTACACAGTAAGTGTCACATTACTTATTACATACTCTAATTTTATGATGTTTTAGCTGTTGACAATAATTTGCAAATTATATCTAAATCATTTTTGTATAGGGTGATTACAACATGACACCAGACAGACATTTAGGGTGAGTAAAATCTCTTTTTTTGTTACATATTTTATGTACATTTCAGGTTTTATATTCCGGTTAGTTTAATTTAAGTTAAATTGAGTCAGGTTTAAATTCTCTGACTTTATTTACTCAGAGCTGCTTGGATTGACAAATGCAGACCGGATATTCTGATATCAGAGTCCACGTACGCCACCACCATCAGAGACTCCAAACGCTGCAGGGAAAGAGATTTCCTCAAGAAAGTTCACGAAACAGTGGAAAGAGGAGGAAAGGTAATTAAAGCGCATTAACACATAGAATTCAGCTGATTGTCAGCTCATCCAGTCAGATATTAAAGCCGTAACTTTTTTTTTTTTTTTTTTGAAATAACTGTTATTTATTTGTTCTGTTCATCTTGGTGTCTCTGTTTTAGGTCTTGATTCCAGTGTTTGCTCTGGGAAGAGCACAGGAGCTCTGTATTCTATTGGAAACATTCTGGTGAGTTTGTACAATTGTTCGCTGACCTAGGATTGATGCTTTGTATCTTTTTGAATATGTTTAATATAGCAAATTCTGTTATGACACTCATAAACTCTGTTGGTACAGAATTGTGTATAATTGGTGGCTGTTTATTTTATCAGGGAGAGAATGAATCTGAAAGCCCCCATTTACTTCTCCACTGGGCTGACGGAGAAAGCCAATCACTACTACAAGCTCTTCATCACCTGGACCAATCAGAAGATCCGCAAGACTTTTGTTCAAAGAAACATGTTTGAGTTTAAGCACATCAAAGCCTTTGATCGCTCATATGCTGATAACCCTGGACCAATGGTAAGACCACCACAATGACATTTATATAACTGATAATTTAAATACTCTGCAAGTCCACAAAGAGATATTCATGTATTATTGTTATTAATATTATTATAATTAGTAGTAGTATTCATTTTATTTTTATTGTTTTTTATTTCACATTAAATGATACACGTAGAAACCTTCTAGAATATTAAGTAGTATTAAATAAAAAAAAATAATGATGACATTTTTACATTTTGATAATTGATATTCTCTGCAAGTGTGTATGGATATATTAGTTCATTTGTTTTTGTTTTAATTGTTAAATAATAATATTAGTAATGATTATTATTATTAGTAGTAGTATTCTTTTTTTTATTGTTTTTTTTTTCTATTATTAAATGATACACATAGAAACTTTCTAGAATAAATAGTATTACATTTTAAAAAATGATAATTGATATTCTCTGTAAGTTTGTATGGATATGTTCATATTTTTTTATTTTTATAATAATAATAATAATAATAATTATTATTATTATTATTATTATTATTAATATATGCAAAATATTTAATGATCATTTATTTATTAAATAATACATGTAGAAACATTAGAATATTCATTAATATTCCGAAATTAATATTAATGAAAATTGAAGATCTGATCATTGATATACTCTGATAAATGGTATGCTATAAATCAGTTTTTACTAAAAAATATTATTATTATTTTATGCACAATGGTTATGATGATAATGATAATATAACACATGTAGAAGCCTTTTAGAATATTAAACATGAGATTTTTTTTAAATCTTATTTCTTTAAATCATATTTTTCCATATTTTAAATGTAATTTATGTTTGTTTAAAATTTGAATATTTAAAATGATTTTCCACTGTTAGGATGTTTCATCCATCACAGAAAGAAACTGTGAACAGTGAAACTACTTGGTGATCAGAATCAAAGGATTTGAGATTTGGTTTGATTCTCAACATGGCCTCAGATTTGAAGAACTGATCCTTTTTGCAATAACTAGTTCTAGTTAGAGCTAGTTGAACCCTGTAGCAATTTCTGCTGTTACAGCATTAAAAAAAGAAATGATCGATGGTTGAGAAGTGAAACGAATGAGAGCATGATATTATGTAAAAGCAGGGACTTTTATATCTGTTTTATCAGGTTGTGTTTGCCACTCCTGGAATGTTGCATGCTGGCCAGTCTTTACAGATATTCAAGAAATGGGCTGGCAATGAAAAGAACATGGTATGAAACAACAGACAATACTGAAAAACGCTTACCACTTTAATTCTTCAAAGTAGAAGATTTATTTGTTAAGTTTACTATATATTTATGTTTTAGGTGATCATGCCAGGGTACTGTGTGCAAGGCACTGTGGGACACAAGATCTTGAATGGACAGAAAAAACTGGAGATGGAGGGAAGAGCAACGGTAATTATTGCCACTACGACAACTGATTTTAACTGAGCTTCACTAGATGGCATCAGAGAACTCTGAAGTCTGTAGTTTATATTGTCCACCGTTTCCTGTAATTTTCATAAAAATCTGCCACACCTGAAATTTGTTCTTATGTCAAACTTCTAGAATTCACATCTGAATTTGTATCATATAGTAACAGTTCAAACTGAAGTAATTAATTTCTATTTAATTTAATTTAATTAATTATTATTTTTAAATGTTTTGAAAGAATTTGCCAAGAATGCTCACTAAGGAGTTTTTTATATTTAAAAAAAATAAAATAAAAACAGTAATATTGTTAAATATTAGTACAAATTAAAATAACTGTTCTCTATTTTAATATATATGAGTAATAATTGAAAATAATTGAGCAGCAAATCAGCATATTAGAATGATTTCTGAAGGATCATGTGACACTCAAGACTGGAGTAATGATGCTAAAAATTCAGCTTTGCATCACAAGAATAAATTGTACTTCAAAATATATTCAAATAGAATAGGTTCTTTTAAATTGTGGTAATATTTTACAATAGCAGTTCCACACTTGACCGACACTGTATGTTGTGTGTGTGTGTGTGTGTGTGTTTAGTTGGACGTAAAGCTGCAGGTGGAATACATGTCCTTCAGCGCTCACGCTGACGCCAAAGGCATCATGCAGTTGATCCGCATGGCAGAACCCAGAAACATGCTGCTGGTCCATGGAGAGGCCAAGAAAATGGAGTTCCTCAAAGACAAGATCGAGCAGGAGTTCAGTAAGTCTACAACTTGTCAAAACACTTGGGAAAATACTTTTCATTCATTTCCACTTCTATGATTTATTCTTGGGAACTTTAGCGGGTAAAAAATACTGGGGCTGTCTTTGACTAACAATTTTCTGGTCAACTAGTAGGCGTTCATTTTAAGCATTAGACGACTATAAATCGCACGTTATTAACAAACCAGAAAATCATAATAATTAGATTTAATTGCGTACATAGCCTAATAAGCGCTCAAGTGCATGCAAAAATAGCTTGCCGCAGTGCATCGACAGATATAATAATTGTGGATGTGTTAAGGAAAAACAGCAAGGAGACTGCATTAATATTTGAATAATTTATTGATAAACTAGTGCTTTCTTTGTTTTCCGCTAAATAAATCGGTGACACTGACTCATCATCTCTACAGTAGTGATTTGCCTGTATATATGTTTCATACAAATTACATAATCTGAGAATATTTGTTTTCAGTTTGAATTGTTTCATTTTAAGAGTAGACATTTCACTCTTTTTAGATATGTTTCATGTCTGTAAAGCAAGTATATGTGGAGTTTCAAAGTTTCGCGCTCAAGTTCTAGTGACAGAGATGACAGAAAGCACATCCTGTTTGCTTCCATTATTTTACAAAAGCACAACGTTTCGTTGTTATTGTGAGTGCACACAAGTAAACATAGAGTCTTTATAGATTTGAAAGATGTATTACTCGTATCTGTATGACCAAAAATGACGGAGTATTTTAAGAGTAAATGAACACCCCGGGCGCCTCCATCTGTCATGCGGTGAGCGCGCTACTGTTCAGCTTCCACACTCCGCACTTCCGACACTTGAATAGCGCACATTTTCTAGGTAAACATTAGACTGAGCTGCCATGTAAAGTTGCTACTACATGCATCTTTCAGATGAGAAGCCGTATTTGAGGTCGATGAACGATAGGTGAGCGTTTGGATGTCGTGATAATATCTACTATATTATCACATAGACTAGCCGTTAATGCTCAGTCCATCACGGACTGCATGACTTTGCCACTTCCTGTGGAATTATTTTCCTTCGACTAAGCGACTAATAAAATTTTGGTCGACCAAGCCTCTTCTCGTTGACCAGTGGTTAGTTATTAGACTATTAGGGGGCAGCCATAAAAAATACAATACAAAATTGTGGAATATGATCACTTTAATAGTGTACTTTTCAGTGTGGTGGATATTATCTCTGTGGTGATGTTTTACCCCATGCAGGTATCAGCTGCTATATGCCTGCCAACGGAGAGACGACAACCGTAGTGACGAACCCTAGCGTACCCGTGGACATCTCGCTCAACCTGCTGAAGAGAGAGATGGCTCTTGGAGGTGTTTATTGACACGTACCCCAATGACTGTTTTATTTGACCCGTTTACAGAAATGCCATCATGACATTTTGTCTTGTGGTTATGTGGGTTCTTGTGGTTTCTGCTTTTCGTCTTTTAGTTTGATCTTATACTTTATGTATCGCATTGGCTTAAAGGAGTTAAGTTAAGGTCAAACAACATTTATGACATAATGTGGATTACTAGAAAAATTACTTTTCTTCCATTTACTTAAAAATCTGTGGCACTTACGGTGGAAGGGAGGAATGGGGCCAGTCTGTAAACATTAAAATACCCAAAATTTACAGATAATTTACTCACCCCCTTGTCATCCAAGATGTTCATGTCTTTCTTACTTCAGTCAATAAGAAATTATGTTTCTTGAGGAAAACATTTCATATCTCAATATAGTGGACTTCAGTGGTGCCCCCAAGTTTGAACTTATAAAATGCAGTTTTAATGCAGGTTCAAACAGCTGTCTTATCTAGCGAAACAAATGGTTATTTTTTTAACAAATTGACAATGTATATTTTTATATATATTTTTAACCTCAAACGCTCATTTTATTTATTCTCTGCAAAGCGCATACGTAGTCTGTGTAACCCGGGTCAGACAGTTAGGGTAAGTTAAAAATCGCTGTAGAAGTACCAACCCAGTGTTTACAAAGTGAACATGCAAAGAACATCAAACGGTCTTTACAAAAAATGGTAAAACAGCAACGTAAGATGATTTTGAAGTTGGAGAAGAAAACAAGATGAGTTTTTCGACATACCCTAACTGTACTGACCGGGATTACACAGACTACGCATGTGCTTCGCGGAGCTAGACAAGAAGAGTGTTTGAGGTTAAAAGTATATAAATTGTGAATTTGATTCGGAAATAACCAATCGTTTCGCTAGATAAGACCCTTCTTTCTCGCCCAGGATCGTTTGGAGACATTTAAAGCTGCATTTAAACTACATTTTGGAAGTTCAAACTTGGGTGCACCATAGAAGTCCACTATATGGAGAACATTCTTGAAATGTTTTCCTCGAGAAACAGTTACTTTACGACTGAAGACACAAAGACATGAACATCTTGGATGACAAAGGGGTGAGTAAATTATCTGTACATTTTTGTTCTCGAAGTGAATTTCTCCTTTAACATACAAATGAATTTCATTAAAGGAGAAGTCCACTTCCAGAGCAGAGATTTACAGATAATGTACTCACCCCCTTGTCATCCAAGATGTTCATGTCTTTCTTTCTTCAGTTGTAAGGAAATTATGTTTTTTGAGGAAAACATTTTAGCATTTTTCTCCATATAATGGACTGATATGGTGCCCCGAGTTTGAACTTTAAATGTGGCTTCAAACGATCCCAGCCGGGGAAGAAGAGTCTTGTCTAGCGAAACGATCGATTATTTTCATAAAAATAATACATTTTATATACTTTTTAATGTCAAACACTCGTCTTGTCTTGATCTCCCTGAATTCTGTGTATTCTGGCTCAAGACAGTTAGGGTATGTCGAAAAACTGTGATTGTATTTTTTTCCCTCAACTTCAAAATCGTCCTTTTGGATGACAAGGGGGTACATTATCTGTAAATTGTTGTTCTGGAAGTGGACTTTAATAATAGGACTTGTTATGAAACTTTCTCGCAGGTCCATTGCCTGATGCTAAACGACCTCGCACCATGCATGGGACGTTAATAATGAAGGACAATGTAAGTCAATATGGCTCTTTAGGTTTGATTTCATCATTTATTTGACTGATTTAAGGTTTCAGGCGCCATTAATTCCATATTTTCTGAACATGTGTGTCTGTGTAGAGTCTGCGGCTGGTTTCTCCAGAACAGGCTCTTAAAGAGCTGGGCCTCAGTGAACATCAGCTGCGTTTCACCTGCCGTGTTCAGCTCCACGACCCCCACAGCGACACCGACACACTCGGACGCATCTACTCGCACCTCAAGAGGTCAGCAAACTATATCAAATTATGTAGCGCACATGCTTTTCTATAGCTAAACTGATGCAGTTACTCATGCCCTTCTCATCTGCATGTAACAGGTTTAACTAAAACTATTAAAAATAATAAAATAATTAAAATATTGCTGAAGTAAAAAAAAAATAAATATTAGATCAGATGTGAAATATTAAAAAAATGAAATGAATCGAAAATTAGAAATGTTAAAATAATTAAGGCTGAAACACCAAATTATTTACTAGACATAAATAAACATGAAAATGTAATTTAATCTAAAACTTCAGCTGGAATGAGATCAAATTAAATCTTTTTAAAATAAATGAATGAAGATGAAAACTAAAAATATAAAAATAAAAGCTAATTCAGAATATTTAGAAAAACTTTGTTATATAAATCATACTAAAATGCGTAAATTACGTAATAAGACGTTTTCAAACCTTTCGTTTAATTCAAGCTTGAAGGTCATGTTTTTCCCAAATCCGCAGCGGCGTGGGATGTGTTGCACCCTTATTTAACACTTAGAGGTTAGGTGAGATATATTAAGCAGTTTTTACTTCAGAGGACATTGTTGATCAGTCATTTGTGACGTGACTTGAAAATGAAAGAACGAAGAGATTCATGGAAACAGGGCTCAAAACACCACAGCAAAGCATAGCTTAATTTGTCAGGGTAAACCTAAAATAATTTAGCTGTGGAAACAATGTATGAATCCATCTGTCAGATTTTATGCTGACAGAGTGAAGTGAACTATGAACATGTCTGATTTTTTGGACAAGTGACTCTTATGAACCTGTTTTTTTTTTTTTTTAATAAGTCAGTCAAAAAGAATATTTGTAATGTTTTTTTTAAAGAAGTTTCTTCTGCTCACTAACCCTGCATTTATTTGATCCAAAGTACAACAGAAACAGTCAAATTCTGAAATTTTTTTACTATTTAAAATAACCGTTTTTCTATTTGAAAGTGTTTTAAAATGTAGTTTATTTTTGTGATTTCAAAGCTGAATTTTTAGCATCATTACTCCAGTCACATGATCCTTCAGAAATCATTCTCATATTCTGATTTGCTGCTCAAATAACATTTATTATTATTAATTTTTCAGGTTTCTTTAGTGAACAGAAAGTTCAGAAGAACAGCATTTATCTGAAATAGAAATCTTTTGTAACATTGTAAATGTCTTTATCTTAACTTTCGATCAATTTAAAGCATCCTTGCTAAATGAAAGTATTAATTTCTATCATTTCTTTCCCCCCCAAAAAAGACAAAGTATACTGACTACAAGCTTTTAAATGGTATAGTTTATAATGTTGGCTTTTATTTTTTTTTTTTTTAGATAAATGCTGATCTTTGCATCTTTATATTCATCAGAGAATCCTAAAAAACTGTAATAATAAATGTACTGGTAATGATAATAATAAAAAATGATTCTTGAACAGCAAATCAGCATATTAGAATGATTTCTGAAGGAAATGATGCTGAAAATTTAGCTATGATCACAGGAATAAATTACATTTTAAAATATACTCATATAGAAAGCAGTTATTTTAAATAGTAAAAATATTTCAAAATTTTACTGCTTTTGCTGTGCTTAGGATCAGTTAAATGTAGTCTTGGTAAAACATTAAAAATCTTACTGTTCAAAAACTTTTGACTGGTAGTGTAGTTTGAATCCAAATCACCGACTGCAGTCTTTTTTTTTTTTTCAGGATAATTAGATTCAGACCAAACTGGGAACCATTTTAGGTTTTTGGAGACTTGCATCAGTCTATTTAAAGTGTAAATAAATATTCACTTCCGAATTTTCGTGTGATGCATGTAAATAAATTTTGTTCGATTTTTAAAAAAAGCTATCCTCTCAATAAAGAGTTCTGTAATTTGTCAACTAAAAAGCCATGTGGCTTCTAAATGTTTCCTTTTTGTCATTTTTGGTACATCACATAAGTGAGTCATTTCACCCAAATTTTGCCCCCTATTTTTACCTCTCAAGCCACAGTGTAAATGCCAGTCCGGGTGAATATGAGGTATGTGGTTTATGCTTTCATAAAGGTTTCATTAGAGGTCAAGTCTGTTTTTTATTCTCTGTTGCAGTGTATTGAAAAGTTACAGCATCCAGCACGTCCCAGACGGCACGGTCATCGTGGAATCCATCGTTATTAAAGTCACGTCCTCGGCCGAGGAGCCCAACCTCAAAATCATTCTGCTCTCATGGAGCTATCAGGTAAACAAATGTGATGGACTAAACCTCCATTGATTTACTTTCAGAATTTAATGTGGATTTTATTTTACAAACAGTTTTTAAACAGCTTAAGTATTTTTTCTGTTTTGAGTTTGTGTATGTGGAAATCTGCAGTTGTTTTTTTGCCTCGTGGTCACATAGTTGGTCTAGTAGTGGAATCTACAGCATCTCACAGCCCACAAGGGAAAATTGTTGCTCTTATGTTTCCAAACAAACACTGGTACCGTCAACTGCTTGACAAAACAAACATATTATAATAAAATCTCATTCTTCAGTATGTGTCAGTGCAGCACAATTTGATAGCAATTGAACCAGCAGCAAATGTGCGAGAGAAAGTGAACATTCTCGCGTGGATCACTTACCTTTGTCCAATATTGCATATTGTAGAAACAAGTCCGACCGCAATAAAACGCTTAGTGGTTTCAGAGCTTGTAATTATTTAGACCTTTTTTTAAAAAAAATTAGTTTAGTTTTTATCAGCAAGGATGCAATAAATTGATAAAAAATGACAGTAAAAACATTTATGTTGATTTTTATTTCAAATAAATGCTGTTTCTTTTAACTTTCTGTTCTTTAAAGAATCCTAAAAAAAAAAAAAAAAATTACGGTTTCCACAAAAATATTAAGCAGCACTGTTTTTGTTGTTAATAATAAGAACTTTTTCTTGAGCAGCAAAATAGCTTATTAGCATGATTTCTATACATATTTGTATAATTTTATATATATATATGACCAAAGTTGCACATTTCAAAATAAATACATTTAAATAAAAAAACTATATATATATATATATGTATTTATGTATTTATTTTGCAATGTGCAAACTTCGTAACACTTCTTAAACAAAAATAAAATCA
>JAHKKF010490345.1:0-13361 GCA_019740295.1 Labeo calbasu | reverse complement strand
TTTTAAATGTAATCAAACATCTCTAATTAGAGTAATAAACTAGACATTTATAACATTGCAAAAGATTTCTATTTCAAATAAATGCTGTTCTTTTGTACTTTCTGTTCATCTGTGAATCCTGAAAAATAAAATGTATCACAGATTCCACAAAAATATTTTGAACATTGATAATAATCAGAAACGTTTGTTGAGCAGCAAATCAGCATATTAGAATGATTTCCGAAGGATCATGTGACACTAAAGACTGGAGTAATGATGCTGAAAATTCAGCTTTGATCACAGAAATAAATTACATTTTAACAGATATTCACATAGAAAACAGCTGTTTTAAATTGTAAAAATATGTAACATTTTTATCAAACTAATCCAGCCTTATAGACCCCAAGGTTTTCAAACAGTAGTGTTTATAATACATACAATGCTCAAAATGCAGAATGCTTTTGTATGTTATGTATCTTATAAGACTTAAATCATGCTATTTTTGTCCTGTTTTATCATTTCTTACAAGGTCCCACGTTTGATGTGTCCATCAGTTCAGACACAACGAGTGTTTTCCCCTGGGAAACTGTGAAGATGGAGTGTGACGTCAGTGTTAGCGGCACGTCTCCCGCTACAGGCGAGTTACACGCGTTTCTTTCTTATCAACACGCACATGAAATAAAAAATAGAGATGAATGCTAATTATGAATAACTTTACATTGCTGGTGTAAACTAATTATCAGTTTAAACATTTTAAATGTTGCAGTTTGTTTCTTTAAACATAAATAATCTTGTTAGATTCATGTTTAAAACATAAGAAAAGAACATGCATTATTTTCATCTCATGCAATGTTGCTTCTCAGGTAAATTAATCTTCTTTCAAAGGGACACTTCACCCAAAAATGAAAATTTGCATAAAATTTGCATAAAATGTGCTCACCCTCAGGCCATCCAAGATGTAGATGAGTTTGTTTCTTCATCAGATTTGGAGAAATGTAGCATTACATCACTGTCTCACCAATGGATCCTCTGCAGTGAATGGGTGCCGTCAGAATGAAAGTCCAAACAGCTGATAAAAACATCACAGGTAATCCACACCACTCCAGTCCATCAATTAACATCTTGAGAAGACCAAGTAAACAAATCCATCATCAAACCATTGCATAAATATGAGTCCATAATCCATAATAACGATTTCTCCAGTGAAAAAGCGGTTTGGTCTAAATCAGGAGAGAAATCTGCACAGATCAAGCACTGTTTACAAGCCAAAACAGTCCAAAAATGGAATTTGATGTGAGAGACACCAAGAGATTGACTTTTTCACTAGATAAAGTGTTATTATGGATTATGGACTCATGTTTTAGCTGAAAGCTATGGTTTGAAGTTAAAAAAGTCTTAAAGATAGATTTGCTTCTTGCAGCTTTTGGCTTCTCAGGACGTTAATTAATGGACTGGAGTGGTGTGGATTACTTGTGGATTGTTGTTATGTTTTTATCAGCTGTTTGGACTCTCATTCTGACGGCACCCATTCACTGCAGAGGATCCACTGGTGAGCAACTGATGCAATGCTACATTTCTCCAAATCTGATGAAGAAACAAATTCAGCTACATCTCGGACGGCCTGAGGGTGAGTAAATTTTCAGCAAAGCTCAATTTTGTGTGAACTATCCCTTTAAAAAAATGTTCCCCTCACATTTATTAATGCTAAATCAAATCAAAACTTTACAGAGAAAACATCACATTAGCAAAAGATCACAGTAGTATTTTGAGTTCAAAACAATTTATCTTATGCCATATTACAGTTGTTTTACCAAGCTCAGGTCATGAATAACTAGGTTATGTTATCGCTAACTGCTGTTATCAGCTTTACTCTGGTCATTGAGCACTATCAGACACTCTTTTGTTCAGTACAGCTGAGAAAAATCATGCAAACCCTGTTCCTGCGATGTTCCACACATCAGCCAAAATCAACAAGTTCACAGCGAGAGCCAGATGAGATTTGTGCGATAATAACAGATCAGCTAACAGCAGATGTGCTCATGCCTGCATGTGTTGCATTTGGATCTTAGTTCTGAAAACAAGCACTAGTGTGTGTGTGTGTGTGTGTGTGTGTGTGTGTACTTGTTCTTGCTACATTGTGGGGACCAAATGTCCCCACAAGGATAGTAAAACCTGAAATTTTTGACATGGTGGGGACCGGCCTGCGGTCTCCACAATGTAAAAAAATGATTAAAAATAGTAAATGATGTTTATCTGAAAATGTAACAATGCAGACATGTTTTCTGTAAGGGGTAGGTTTAGGGTTAGGGTTGGGTTAGGGGATAGACAGTGTGTGTGTGTGTGTGTGTGTGTGTGTGTGAACATGAGTTTCACATTCAAACCGGTTTGTTGACATGTAGCGGGAGTTTCTATTCTTTCACTTTATTATTCACAAAACTCTAAAGATCAGGCAGTTCTGGCTGATTGAGTAATTTAATACACTTTATTGTTGATTCATCATCCATTTCCGTGTTTTACTTCCTTTAGGTGTGTTTATGTGGTGAAAGTTCACATGTTCACACTGTAGGAGTTTTGTTGCTCATCATCATACAGTATCTTGATTCATACATTTTGGCTCATGTGTGCTGTGAGACATGGGCAAAAATGAGACTCGCTGAGAGATTTAGAGAAAAATAGAGTTTACTTTCTCCATTACAACAAAATTGGCCCTTTTTGTTTTGTTTTGTGTCACAGTCAGAGCCTTTTATAACCACAATATGTTTAATGTAAATTTTTGATGAACAAAGTGGAAAAATAACATGCATTAAACATGATCTTATGCTTTTTGTTAAATAAATAGTCTATGTATTGTCATATTGTCATCATTGAGACACTTATAGTTTTTATTAATATTTTGATTTAGTTTTTATATTTTCTGTTTTCATATTAATTTTAGTTTTATAGGCATTTTTAGCATTTTTATATATATTTTTTTATTTATTTTGATTTAAGTTTTAGTTTATTTTAATATATCAAGTTAAACTAAATTTTATGGTTTTAGGATTCATTTTTGTTTTAGTTAACTATAATTATACTGGTCTTTAGTATAGTATTTAATCAGAAATGATGACATTGTGATTAAAAATGTCCAAAAGTCATTTAAACATTTTCTAAAGCACAGTAAGCTTTTATTTTACAACATCTTGTAATGTTACGGAGAGCTATAGAGAAAAATAGTTTACTTTCTCCCTTACAACAAAACTGGCCTTTTTTGTTTCGTTGGAACAAAACATGAGTTAATTTGTTTCTGCCCTTGCACAGTTCATTTTAACATTATCTTATGCTTTTTGTTGAATAAATAGTCTGTGTATTGTCATATTGTCATCATTGAGACATTTATAGTTTTTATTAATATTTTGATTTAGTTTTTATATTTTCTGTTTTCATTTTAATTTTTGTGATTTTTTTTTTTTTTTAATTTTTTTTTATTATTTTTTTATGGTTTTAGGATTTATTTTAATTTTAGTTAACTATAATCATACTGGTCTTTAGTAGGGTATTCAGGCAAAACTGAAATGATGACATTGTGATTAAAAATGTCCAGAATTAATTTAAACAAAAAGCAATAAGCTTTCATTTTAAGACATACTGTAATATAACGTCTTTATTGCATTACACAGTGATTTGTAAGCAGTCATTCAAGTTCACTAATTCTTCAACGAGCTTGTGACATGTTTTATTAGATTTGTTTATACCATCTGCCGCTGTCGCGCACTGTTCAGTGCATAAATGCAACTGAATATCAAATATGGCTGGTTTAATGAGGTACTTTTACAAATTGCACTTAAAAAATGCCCCAAAAATGGAAAATAAATTTGCGTTGATATATTTGACCTTTTTATATATTTTACATTTTTTACATTTTTATTAAAAAACCATATATTATAGGTTTTAAGTAAAAATAAATCCAAAGGAAAGCAATGAGTCAAATTATTTTAAGATGACTTTCATTAAAATGAAATATGAGAAAGTATTTCAACATCCAAAAAATTCCACATTTCACCCTCACGCTGAGAGATTGCTGTTATATTTGTTACCTGTTGGAGGTTAAGTGTTGGTCAGAATGAGGCAATAAACCTGTTATTAAGAGGACGTTACTGGAAACGGTTTCAGACGTGTCTACGCTTGCCTTTATTGCAGCACAAACGTGGAAATGAATGTTTAATGTTGGGAAAAGACTTCATAAACTGATTTCATGTGAAACTGGGTCACGCTGTGTTTGTTTTTCAGCATGCAGCAACATGTCACGCTGTCTTAAGATCAAGACGTCATGTATTATGATTTACAACGTAGACGCAGTTCAAAGAGTTATTGTATTGTATGCAGATATGTTATCAATTAGTAATTACTATGTGATTTTAGTTGTCTGACTGAATCTGGTTGAGAAATGCACTAGATGACCTGCACTAACACAAGCCATTTATTTCAGCGCTTCGCCTCAGGTGTGTTTGTACTTCTGCATGACTTGTAATTAATGAGTCTTAGTTTAGGTTGCTTCATAAGATTCTTTCAAAATAAAGGCTGATCCGGTTTAAGTCACCTAGATTTGATTCATATCACATGCATCCATCATGGAGATTCCAGTACCGGAGAGGAATTATTTCTGACCACAGTATTAAAAAAAGTTTATTTCACAATTCTGACTTTTTTCCTTGCAGTTTTTGTTTGTTCGTTTTTTGTTTTTTAAAAATAACATTTTATATGACTTTTTTCACACAGTCCAATTTTTTGTTTAAATTCTGAGTTTTATTTAGCAGTTTTTTAAATCAAACTCTGTTTTTTTATCTCGCAGTTATGACATTTTATACAAAATTCAGTTTTTAATCTCACAATTCGGACTTTTAATATCAAATTCTAACTATTTATCTGTTTAAATTCAGATTTTTATTTTGCAGTTCTCTTTTTTTATGTAATTCTGACTTTTAAAAATCTAATTCTTTTTTTTATCTTGCAAATTTTGAATTTATATCCCACAATTTTATATACATTTATATAAACGTTTTATATACAAATTCAAATTCATTTTTTAATATTCAAATTTTAATTCTGACTTTTAATCTCAAAATCTGACTTTTTATCTGGCAATTCTAAATTTATATCTCAAAGTTGAGTTTTGATCTCACAATGCAGTTTTTTCAACAAAAAAAAATCTCACACTTGTGACTTTTATTTTATAATTCTGAGAAAAATTCAGTTTTTAATCTCACAATTCTGACTTTTAATCTCAAATTCAGATTTTTTTTTATCTGCCAATTTTGAATTTCTATCTCAAAGTTAAGTTTATATCTCGCAATTCTGACTTTTTTTAATGCAATTTGGAGAAAAAGTCCAAATTCGGAGATAAAAAGTTGCAATAACCTTTTTTATTTACAGCATTAATTTTTTTGTTCCATTGCATAAATGAGCTTCCATACAGAATCCATGCATTAAAGCTGAGGAAAAAATTCTCAGTTACGTTCTTTTGCGATATCAGATGTGTGCAGATGTTTCTTCTAAAATCAGTAGCTTCAGTTTCACTCAATAGGTCTATAAAATTATTGTGGAAAATTTGATATTTTCGGTTTTATCTCATAAAGGTTTTTAATTGTCATTTTATTATTATTTATGTGCTATTATAGTAAATATTATAGTATTATTATAGTATTAATTTGTTAATCTTTTGAGTTATCCTTTATTTTAATTTTCAGTTTTCATTTTATTATTTTTTTTAAATAATTGTTTTTAAATAATTGTTGTATGCTTTTGTTCAGCTTCATTTTAATTAAGATTTTTTAAATTTGTTAACAATAACAACACTTATAATGTTCGAATACACTGTAAGAAAAAAAATTGTTGAGTCAACTTAAAATAATTTGTTAAAATTTTAAGTTTAGTCAACTCAGATAAGTTTAATCAACTTGAAATGTTAAGTTGTACTAAGTCACAACTTAGATATTTGAGTTAGCTAAACAAAAAAATTGGTTTGTTAAACTAAAAAGCTAGGCTTGTTACCCAGCTGCCTTAAAATTTTAAGTTGAATCAACTCAAATATCTAAGTTGTCACTTTGTACAACTTAACATTTAATGTTGACTAAACGTTTTTGAGTAGACTGAACTTAAAATTTTAAAGGCTGCCAGGTAACAAATTATTTTAAGTTGACTCAACAAATTGTTTTTTACAGTGCAGGATCTCTTGTGAGTTTTCTTTGCTCGTGTTTATAATTCATTTCAAGTTTGTGTGTACAGAATTATCATCTCCAGTGGAGATCAGATTGTGTCAGCTGTAATACGAACAACTTTTCCTCGAGACACATCCTGCCGTGTTGCTTTATCTGTAAGGATGCTTTAACTCGTTGCAATCTATCATTCCTCTAATAGCTCTCATTCTCCGCTGCTTCATTTTCTCCTAAGGCCAAAGTCTTGCCACATCAGTAACACTGTAATCTCGGGGGATGAACAGCATGTACTGCGGGGCTTCATAACCATCTTTTGTCTCTTATGTAAGGCTCTGTATGTCTGTTGTCCTAGAAAAGAGCAGGTTCGAGTCAAGCATCTGCATCTGTATCACCTTGACGTGCCTTTGGTTCTTCCTCCAGACATGTTAATGATATACAGTACGGTCTGAGAGCACGTCGAAAATATGGGATGCAAAATCACATTTTCTTACTTCTATTGAGGCTCGAGATGCTCTCAAATCATGCTGGGGGGTGGACACAGTTATTTAATTTGATAAAGATTACGAAGACAAACAGAATAGCAAAAAAAGTCTTTAAGTTTCATAGGACTGCCATGTGTGTTTAAAGGATCCGCAAAAGTCCGTGACCCTTGTGCAAATCATCCGGGTTAAGTACATTAAATCGAATGGCTTTTCTCTATTCATGAGTCCCTCAGGCCAAATGTCAGCTCGCATCTCACAAGGCCTGCTCCGCTCCAGCCGCTGACCCTTCCTCATTACTGTAAGTCAAGCTCCAAACACATTAGCTCAGGATGGACACGGGATCGAGGAGATCGTAGGAGGAATAATGGAGCCTTAGCATTTCTGCTCTAGAGCGTCTCTCTATCTCAAACGACTCGATACGTCATGAAGATAAAACACTGCCATTACCGAAAGAGAAGATTATCTACCGATTAGATGCACATCAGTCCTCAAAAATGTGTTTAATAGCATTTACTAAGACCAACATCACTGTTCATACACAAAACAACACATAAATCAGATTTATGATTTCACAGTGAAACGGGAAAAGTCCTACTTAGCAACAAGCTATTTTTTAATTTCGACATGCAAAATAGTCATCGCTATAAATGAGACTGTTTGGCGTCCAAGGATGTCTTTTTGCACAATAGCAGCCTGGTCAAACAAGAGCGCTGGGCTTATAATTAACCACATTACACACAATCCTCTGACGACTCTGCAGAATAACTGTAATTAGCAGGTTATCGAATATGACTCTATATAAATCTATTGCATTCCAGGTCAGTGCACTTTTGTTCTCTTTATATTTTCCCTACAGGATTTAAAAATCACCAGTGAGATCTGTAGTAATTTGTTTCTTATAGTCTGCATTGAGATGAAATGGAGAGTCTTCTGCTTTTCAGATGTTTCTTCTGAACAAATTAATCAAGTGATGTTGAATGCATCTCCTCCTCAGCAATTTGCTCACGTTCATGTTATAAGCTCAGTACTTTGCCAAACTAATTTATGCCAAACAATTGCTTGTACCTTAATCTGAGCATTTAATTATTTGGTTTTTTTTGTGCATTTATTTATGAATATGGGCATTTACTTATTTATGCATTTATTTATGCATTTGTTATTTTATTTATTTGTGCATATATTATAGATATTTTGTGCATTATTTATTTATTTATTTATTTATGGATTTGTGCATTTTATTTATTTATGCATTAATGCATTTATTTCTGAATTTGTGCATTTATTTGTGCATTTGTTCATGTTATTTATTTATGGATTTATTTTAAATATTTTGTGCATTTATTTTTTTATTTATGCATTTATAGATGCATTTATTTGTGCATTTGTGAATTTATTTGTGCATTTTTAATTTATGAATTCATGCATTTATTTATGCATTTGTGTATTTTGTTTATTTATGAATTTATTATGAATGTTTTGTACATTTCTATATTTTTAATGCATTTGTGCATTTTATTTATGCTTTTTATGCATTTTTTATGCATTTGTGCATTTATATATTTATGCATTTATAGATGCATTTATTTGAGTATTTATGAATTTATTCGTGCATTCTTAATTTATGAATTCATGCATTTATTTATGCATTTATTTATGCATTTGTGCATTTATTTATCTGATAATGCATTTACATTCATTCTTCTATTAAAACTTGTGTATTATATTAGCTGTATCATTTTTACATGGGTTTTGGGGTTTACAGCGTTCTTAGGAACACATCATGGTTTTATGAGGAGTTTCTTTAAGGCTAATGTCCTCAGTGTTTTTGTGTTTTTTTGTTTTGTTTTGTCTTGTTTTTTTTAAATCTCATTTTCTCTGTCTTCCTCTTTTCCCCACATTCATTGTCTCGGTCTGTGTAATAGGGAGAGGGGGCCGTTGTGTTCAGGTCTTTGAGTCAGCGCGTGGGTTTGACAGCAGTGGGCCGTCATACAGTCAGTCTAATTGCTGGTTTGGGACCATCGTGCCTTTATAGTCGTCTCTTTCACTCTTTCTCTGTACATAGATGTGCATTTCATTGCCGTTTCAGCGATGGGAGACAGAAAGCGTTATTTTTATAGGACATGCCACATCTTCTAATTGATCTTTAGTTCTTTGAACCAGTATGTGTTAGTGAGGAAAAAAAAAGACTTCTGCAAGAAATGGAGCTGAAAGATTTGCAATTTGATGAGATCTTGGCACGACCTCTGTAATAATAATAAGCTATGCTAGAAAAAAAAGTGGTAGAGGATCCTTAAATAAATGCATCTCAAAGGAAAGGGTTTTTTGGACATTTGCAGTCCTAAAAATATGTCCTCATTGGTAGTATTTTTGAATCTAGAGGCAGTTTTCTGTGCTTTATATGCTCCATGTGGAGGTAGATTAGAAACTTAATATCTTCTTATAACACAATGTTATTGTTTTACATTGAGAGGGGAAAAGCATGAAACAATATTTTTAGTTCAAATGAGCTTGGTAACTAAAGGTTTAGGTTTAGTACAAGTTAAGCTTGCTTTATTTATTTATTTATTTATTTATTTTACTCATGCATTTACTTATGCATTTATACATGTATTTCTGTATTTACAGTACCTCTTTAAGCATTCATTTATCAATACACTTATTTACACATTTATTAACACAGTTATCCACAAATTTTATACATGCATTTATTAATGCATTTGTACATATATTTCATCATTTATTTATCTATGCATTTCTTAGATATAATCAAATGCATTATTTATGCATTTGTTTCTGCATTTATTTTTGCATTTATACATGTATTTATGTATGCTTTATTTATTTATGCATTTATTTACTAATTCATGCATTTATTTATGCATTTATTAAACGTGTGATTTATGTGTGAAACGTTTCACATATTAATCATAATTCTGTGATTTCTTCCCCATCAGATGACGTAGCGTACGAGATTAAGTGGTTTCTGAGTCGTCTGAGGGGTTCAAACAGCCCGTCCCTGCTAGCCAGTATGGACCGCGGGGGTGTCGTGCACAAGGCCCGTCGCAACGACAGCAGCGACTGCAGCATTGAGCGCGTGGGACCCAGAAAGTTTGCCTTGAACATTCACAGCACCCAGGACAGCGACGCAGGTGACTATCACTGCACCGCAACGCCCTGGATCCGGTCAACAGCCACCGGAGTCTGGAGCAAAGCGCCGGAGGTCTCCTCACAGAGAGTCTTCCTCAATGTGAAGTTTGCATGTGAGTAGTACCTAGAATTGCTAAAAGTAACCCTCAAATGAAGTCATGCAAGTTTCACAAGCTTTTAAACGTTAATGGGAGGCTGCCAGCATTTGACACTCATTCCCACAACAATATTGTGTTCATCCGAAACTTCTGAATGTATGTTGGAGCATGCATGTGTATTATTAAGAAATATTGTGCATTTGCTTGGTGAAGGAATAGTCTAGCAAAAATGTTTGTCATCTTTAAAGGAGATCTCCACTTCCAGAACAAAAAATTTACAGATAATGTATTCACTTCCTTTTCATCCAAGATGTTCTTGTCTTTCTTTCTTCAGTCGTAAAGAAATTTTGTTTTTTGAGGAAAATATTTCAGGATTTTTCTCCAAATAATGGACTGCTATGGTGCCCCGAGTTTGAACTTCCAAAATGCAGTTTAAATGTGGCATCAAACAAATTTAAATACTTTTTTAATCTCAAACGCTCGTCTTGTCTTGCTCTGCCTGAACTCTGTGTATTCTGGCGCAAGACAATTAGGGTATGTCGAAAAACTCCAATCGTATTTTCTCCCTCAACTTTTCAAAATCATTTCAAAATCATCCTACATTGCTGCAGAAGTACCGACCCAGTCTTTGCAAAGTGAACATGCAAAGAAGATCAAACAACCTTAACAAAAAAGGTAAAACAGCAATATAGGATGATTTTGAAGTTGAGGGAGAACATGAGATGGGAGTATTTCAACATACCCTAACTGTCATGAACTGGAAAAAAACTGAATTCAAGCTGAGGAAGACAAGATGAGCATTAAAAAGTATATAAATTGTATTATTTTTATGAAAATAACCAATCGTTTCGCTAGATAAGACCCTTCTTCCTCGGCTGGGATCTTTTGAAGTCTTATTTAAACTGCAATATGGAAGATCAAACTCAGGGCACCATATCAGTCCATTATATAAAGAAATATCTTGAAAAGTTTTCCTCAAAAAACATAATTTCTTTACGACTGAAGAAAGAAAGACATGAACATCTTGGATGACAAGGGGGTGAGCACATTATCTTTGTTCTGGAAGTGGCAGTCTTTAAAAAATCGTATTTTTATTATATTGTGAAAGTGAAAATTGTTCCAGCAGTTCTCTCCTATACAACAGTAATTCATAGTGAATCTGTGAAGCTCCAAAAATAGGGGGAAAAACCCATAGAAGTCATAACTTCAGTCCAAGTCTTAAGGAGTCATATGATAGAAGACTAGAAATTTTTCACAGAAAATGTCCTGTCTATCAAAGATCTGAAATTTTCGTTTAATAACTTTATTTTTTGTGCGTATAAGCTTTATTCATTATGTATTTCTTTATTTGTGCATTTATTCAATATGCATTTTTTCATTTTATTTGTGCATGTATTTACTGTTTATGCATGTTTTTATTTATGCATTTATTATATATGCATTTATGTATGCATCTATTCATATGATTTGTGCATGTATTTATTTATGCATTTACTATTTATGCATGCTTTTATTTATGCATTTATTAATGCATTACTTATTGCTAATGCATTTATTTATTTATTTCTGCATTTACTAAATGCATTTATTTATGCATTTCTGTATTTATTTCTTTATTAGGCATTTATATACATTTTTATATTCATTTTACTAACTTTAAAAATCAGTTTAAACCATATTTTTTATCGCTTATTTATTAATAGACACTAAATGTTTGCGTATATGTATATTTTTGTTCTCCTTTCAGTGTGGGACTCAATGAAGCTGCCTTTGCTGTACGGGATCTGTGCTTCAGTGACCGTCGGCGTAGTTTCTCTCGTCCTGGGCCTGGTCTGTGCTCATTGCTGCTGTAAAACCACTACAACTACCCCACGCTCTCGCAACAAACTTATGGAGCTGGAGATGGATTGACAAAGACAGTACAGTTGTCCCCTACCGTCCTGGACGGCGTGGTGACAACTGATGAACGCTGGGACGCGTCCCGTGATGTTATGCACCACCTGGAAGGAGAAACTACATGCTCAGAGGAAATAACTACTGAATCAGAGTCATTGACCAGGGCGAATTACTCAATTATTGCACTAAACACATTCATGTATCAGCCAGGTTCACGTTTTGTTGGATTTATGAACGTTTTGTCAGCCTACATTGAAACAAGAAGTGTTAAAGAAGATTATTTTGCAGTCTGATGAGATACCTGAAAGCAGGTTTTGACAAATTGAAGGATTATATTACTCTACATCAAGCTCCAAAGAGACCGTCTGCTTCCAGATCAGGGTTTAAAGACTCATTTCTACCTGGATTCTTCTGAGTTTGGTGCTACTCTTTTTTTCCAAGACATGGGAGGAGCTGAACCCATGTCCCAATGTGAAAGATGACGTTTTATCTGTGATTCTGTGACATTTTGTGTTGTATTGTATGTACCGTTTAGTTTTGTTCTTCAGCCCATCCAGAGTTGACCAGCTCTGGCCAACCCTTCCCTCTAAAAGCTAACTAGTCAACCATTATCAACTGGTTAACTGTAATGCGACAGGGGCGGTCACACTAGATTTTAAACATATGAAAGGAATTTGAATATATGATGTTTGAAAAAATAGTTTTTTGAATAAGTAGTATTTTTTTAATAAGTAATGAATTTATAATGCTAAAATATATCGTCATCTCTTGTTTCCAGCAACGATATAATCCATGTATTGGGTAAACACATCTGTTTAGCTAGATAGCAACACCCTATCAACAACATCACACTGGAACAACTGTTTAGAAACATCCTAGGAACTAATTAGCTACTCTGTAGCAATAACTACTGTTACAACTACCTAGCAACATTCTAGAAAACACTTTGAACATCATAGCAACCAACCAAAGTACCATGACAACTGCATTGAAACGCCCTTGCAACTCCCTGAAACACTCCAGCAAACAAGCACCTCCTAGCAACAGCTTAAGAGTAACTTTAAACATTGTAACAACCACCCAGAACACCATAGCAACTGCATTGAAACACCATAACAGCTACCTACAACATTACAATGTAGCAAATACCAAGAAAAGTCTAGAAACAGCTTTGAACATTGTAGCAACCAGAACCAGAACATCCTAACATCCAGAACTACCTATAGCATTCTGCTGTAGCAAATACCAAGAGCATTCTAGAAACTGCATAGAAACATCTATGCTAGTTTAGCAACTACCTAAATTGCCATACTAGCAACACTTTAGAAACCACTTGAATATTGTAGCAATCACCTAGAACGTCGTAGCAACTGCATAGATACACCCTAGCAACTACCTACAACAATCTGCTGTAGCAAAGACAAAGAACGTCCTAGCAACTGCATAAAAACGTCTTGTAAACTCCCTACAACACTAACAAACACCAAGAGTATCCTAGCAACACCCTAGAAACCACTTTGAACATTGTAGCAATCACTTAGAACATCATAGCAACTTCATAGATA
>JAHKKF010490341.1:0-25390 GCA_019740295.1 Labeo calbasu | reverse complement strand
CATTTATTTCAAGCGATTCACTAGCAAAAAACGGATCAAATTATAAGAGCCATTCATTTTTGAATTTCAGATCAGTTAACCCATTGCAACCCAAAATGATTCAGTGTTTCGAAGTGCTCCAGTTGAATCACGAATCATTTGATTTAGATGGGGATGTTGGAGCAGGTTTGCAAATCACTTGATTCAGACAGGGACTTCGGAGTGGGTTTGTGAATCATTTGATTTAAATCGGGACTTCAGATCGTGTATCGCAAATCATTTGATTTAGATCAGAACTTCGAAGCGGGTTTGTGAATCATTTTGCAAGTTGAATGATTCGCAAGCTTCACTCCAAGACTTTGTAAATCATTATTCAGATCGAGACTTTGCAGCACAGAGCGCGATTCATTTGATTTAGATCAGAACTTGAACATGGAAAAATTATTCTCGTATCTTTATAAAAGTACGGTTGAAACACTGATGTCACAAACTATTACTGATGTCCTCAGTACCTTTCTAAGCCTTGAACGCGGTAGTTTCGGTGCTGTCTATGCAGGGTCAGAAATCTCTTGGAATTTATAAAAAATACCTTAATTTGTGTTCTGAAGATGGACGAAGGTTTTGCAGATTTGGAACAACAAGAGGGTGAGTAATTAATGACAATTTTAATTTTTGTGGACCTTTGAGTGTTTCAACTTCAACTTCATTTATTTATATAGCACATTGAAATGCAACATTGTTGCCCAAAGTGCTTCACAAAATCAAGAAATTGAATAAAATACAGACACAAACTTACAAACAAGTAAAACAAACATTTGTAAATGTTACAAATCTTGTCATAAGCCCTGAACACTGGAGCAGTTCTTTTTTTGTATTAATTTCAAATAACTCCTGTATTGCTATTTCAGATGCAATCCTCCTTGAATTAATGATTTTTGCTATTGCTCTAATTGACTTGCTTTAAAGCTAATTTGTACTGCAGTGTTAGACTAAATTCTTTGAATGTTAAAACATTCTGTGTTTAACCAATGGGGAGTTTGGCAATGGGTCTTTTCTGCATAGTCTGCTTTCTGCTATTTGCCCAGGCCTGCCAGAGTTGGGTTGGGTTTGATGGGTATGGGGTTGGCATTGGAGGGTATTTAGTAGAATGTGTATCTCGTGACGAGAACAAGAGGTTCACTAAGAGTGTAGGGACTCTCTCCCCAGAACAAGACTGTGGCTACACCCAACCAGGGTGTCTGGGACATGAGGGGAAAGCAGTTTTATGCGGGTATAGAGATCAAGGTGTGGGCCGTGGCCTGCTTCGCCCCTCAGAAACAATGCAGAGAAGATTTGCTCAAGTAAGGATTGCTTTCAACTATTTTTAAAAGAAATATAATTATAATTTTTCTTTAAGTCTGTCTTGATCTTCGTCTTCACCTATGGTTTTCTTTAACAATGACGAAGACAAAATGTAAAAGACGCATGATTAAATGATTTAAATTAAAAACCTTGTGATAAGCCTTTCATGTTGGAAAATTTGGTTTAAATATGTTACAAGGATATGGTTCTGAAAGCTTTTTCAAAACCAGAAGAGCTTGGTTAAAGATTCTTCTTTTGTGTATTTGTAGGAGTTTCACTGATCAGCTGCGCAAGATCTCCAAGGACGCAGGGATGCCCATCCAAGGTCAGCCCTGCTTCTGCAAATACGCCCAGGGGGCAGACAGCGTGGAGCCAATGTTCAAGCACCTCAAGATGTCTTATGTGGGACTACAGCTCATTGTAGTCATTCTGCCTGGAAAAACACCAGTCTATGGTAAAGAAAGCTCCTTTAGTGATGAAGCACAACAGTAGTCAGAGAATTTGACAATGCGATACTGAAGTTATTCTATGCCTCTCCAGCGGAAGTGAAGCGTGTGGGAGATACTCTGCTGGGAATGGCCACTCAGTGTGTTCAGGTGAAGAATGTGGTGAAGACGTCCCCTCAGACGCTGTCCAATCTCTGTCTGAAGATTAACGCCAAACTAGGGGGCATCAACAATGTGCTGGTGCCACATCAAAGGTGGGTTTTGGATTAGGGTTGTTTATGATGAGCTGAGATTGGTTTTCCTCTTTTGTGATTTCAGATTGTAATGTCAAGTGTACATGATTAGATTTGGGCCCAAACAATGCTTGCATAAAATGTTCATTTTTAGTCCACTCAAAAAAACAAAACTAAAACAACCATGTCACCTAGCAACAGGACTGACAATCATAGGCAATTTTAAAGAGCTTTAATGCATTGTCAAGCTGGAAATTCCCTGAACAAAGAATGGAAACCATTCTGCCATTCTGTTCCTTTATATGTCTGTGTTTTCTTTCCATCAGGCCCTCTGTGTTCCAGCAGCCGGTCATCTTCTTGGGGGCAGATGTCACTCACCCACCTGCAGGCGATGGAAAGAAACCATCCATTGCGGCTGTGGTGGGAAGCATGGATGGGCACCCCAGCCGTTATTGTGCCACCGTGCGAGTGCAAACCTCACGCCAGGACCTGTCCCAGGAACAGTTCTACAGCCAGGAGGTCATCCAGGATCTCACCAACATGGTGCGAGAGCTCCTTATTCAGTTCTACAAGTCTACACGATTCAAGCCCACACGCATCATCTACTACCGCGGAGGAGTCTCTGAGGGCCAGATGAAGCAGGTGAGTCATCCGGAGGAGGTGCTTTGATTCACACTAAAGCTGCATTGATAATATTTGAAAGCAGATTTTATTTGAATGGAATAAAATATAATATAGAGATGGTTGAATTACATGTTGAGGAGTTGTTTTTTCTTTTTCTTTTTCTTCAAGTAATATTGTTAATTTTCTTGTGCAGGTTGCCTGGCCAGAGCTGATCGCCATCAGGAAAGCTTGCATCAGTCTAGAAGAGGACTACAGACCAGGAATCACCTACATTGTAGTGCAGAAACGTCACCACACTCGACTCTTTTGCTCTGACAAAGCTGAAAGGGTGAGTTTCCAGTAGATGTTTTTTTTTGTTTTTTTTTGGGACTTCTTCATCTGCTTATAAATGCTCACCAAACTGCATTTGTTTGATCAAATACACTAAAGTAACATTTCAGCAGCCATTATTTCAGTCTTCAGTGCTGATTTGCTGCTTAAGATTCAGAAACATTCATTATAATCAGTGTTGAAAACTGCTTAATATTTTTTGTGAATTTAAAGTGAACTCTGGGTATTAACACTTTTATGGCTTAAACAATGTAAATTATGTCTCTTACGGAAATATGAAAACTTACAATTGAAAAATGAAAATGTACATTTTAAAAATCCACATTGTTTTATACATATTTTGGACTATAGGGGGTGCCGTTGTTTCGATGCAGTGAAATTGTTGAACTCGGTGAGGTACTGGCGCTACCTGTTGCTATTTTTACCACAGCACAGCTTGGAAAATGAAATACTGATACGATGCCACATTGTGCGGCTTTTGGTTGTAATTATCAGTTGAAGGGCAACAAAAGGAGCGATGCAAGTTTTCACTACTTTCCTAGTGATAAAAAGAGGAGAAAATGCCTGTGGACAAATAAAACGTCCTAAAGACCTGCATCGTCTCTCCATTTTAGCCCTGATGCCTTAGAGGCTTTTTGTGTACCACAGCCTCTGAAAGAGTTTTTCACTCGATATCCAGGGGTGTTTAGACTACTTGTGGGGAAAAATCAATGGTACAGCATTTGGTTTAAACCTACGCTTATCCATCGCCACCTGTAAACTCTTTCAGTAGCTGTGGTTATCGTGTCAGTATTATGTTTTCCGAGGTGTTTTTTCTTTTTTTTTTTTGTTTTTTTTTTTTTGTTTTTTTGCATTTTTCTTTTAAGGACAATGGAGATATGACAGGAAGTGAGGGGGACAGGGTCGGGAAAGGTCCACGAAGCGGGACTGTTGCTCAGGACACCCGAAGCGCAACTGCGCAATATGTCGGCACACTGCTGCAGGGCTATCGGTGCTGACATTTTCAGAGGAGTTTTGCTGTAAAAATAGCAACAGGTAGTCAGTAGCTTATCAAGTGCAACCCTTTCACATCATTAAAATAATGGCGTCCCCCCCCAATTCTCCAAAATATGTATAAAAAAAACCAAATGGACTTTTTAAAATAAAATATTATATATAATATTGTAAGTCTTTTATGGGTTTTCTAATGCATATTTCAGTAAGAGACATAATTTGTTATATTAAGCCATGCAAGTCTTAATACCCAGGGTTCCCTTTAATAAAACTTCTTCAGGGTGTTTTTGCTTATTTTCCAATCTTTAAACTGCCTCGTCGTTGATTAAAAACAAAAACTGTGGTTTGCCATTTCTAACTGTCTAAGTGGGTGGTTCATAGTCAGAATATGTGTAGTAGACATGCAGAGCCAGACTTTTGTTCCATGTTTAAAGTCCCGGTGTATATAAAGAGAATTTTTTAGAGATTTCAGTGTGGGTGGACAACCTAAAGCAACACACCTGTTACATAAACAAAGCATCAACAAAATCTTGTTTTTTTAGGACATCAACTTTTTAACTTTTCTAAATCTTATATACAAATTTCTTTGACTTAGGTCGGGAAGAGTGGCAATGTCCCAGCAGGCACTACAGTGGACAGCACCATTACACACCCCTCAGAGTTTGACTTCTACCTGTGCAGCCATGCTGGCATCCAGGTGAGTCACAGCGCAGTTGCTAATTTGTTAATTTCTCCATTTGTCCAGGATATCACACATTTTCATCTCCTTTAACAGGGCACAAGCCGTCCCTCTCACTATCACGTCTTGTGGGATGACAACTGTTTTACGGCCGACGAACTGCAACTGTTGACTTACCAGCTCTGCCACACCTACGTGCGCTGCACCCGTTCTGTCTCCATCCCTGCACCAGCCTACTACGCCCGGCTCGTAGCGTTCCGTGCCCGCTACCACTTGGTGGACAAAGACCATGACAGGTTATTAGCATATCATCATTATTACGGGGTTCCTACGGGGTTTGGAAAAGTATGGAATTTGATTCAAGTGTATTTCCAGATCTGGTATGGAAAAAAGAAAACGGAGTCTGGAAAAATATTTGTGTTTCCAGACTTTTGCCCCTATGTTTTTTTTTTTTTTTTAATAATGGAAAATTATAAGTTTAATGAAAATAAATTTATTGTACAAAAAGCGAGGTTTCATGGCAGCTATTTAGTGATTCTTTAGTGATTGTCAGATACGACTGAATGATTTCAAGGTGCACATTTTCATAATGCAAAATGCAGGTTATGAGCATTTTGGGTTTCATCTCCCTATATCCTTGGCACCGTATTACATAGCCTCAAGGACCTTTGCAAAAAAAAAATAAAAAATACAGACTGTGCACACAAGAAACCATTAAACATATAGGATAACGCACACTGATAAACTTACTCTGCCATCAGCCCTTTTTTTTTTTGGTGAGGTTTCTTGGCCGAAACAGACTATGCATTAAAGAGATCTAATGCCTTAAAATATGGCATACTGCCCTAACGAAAGCCAAAAATTACACACTCTTTCACAGTTCCAGTTTTTTTTAGACCCTTGAACTTGCCAAATTTTATGCCATCAGCTCATTTTGTGTCTTTATTTTTTTCTCCACCACCATAGAGGATGTATTAAACTGAACATTAGGCATTGATATTAGAGGTACTACCACAAAAAAAAAGGTTATTTTAGGAGCTCTGTATGTTGTCACTTTGAGAAAATGGTTGTGGTTGTGGTTGTGGTTATGGGGGGGTGGGGGGAACCCCCTGAGAAAATAAAAATATTTACAGATGACTCTGCTAAATACCAAATATAAACCTGAAAAATAATGCTTTATGAACCATTCATGTTAAATATGGTCTGAAATTTACTAGGAGATTTGGAAAGTGCAAAAGTATGGAATTGTGTAGGAACCCTGTTATTAACCTGGGATGTTCTTGTAAAGTTACTGCAACTTGGAAAATAAAAATACTGATACAGTGGCGATAGATACAAGTGTAGGCTTAAACTGAATGCCGTACATTTAAATTTTTCCCCACAAGGAGTCAGAAATGCCCCTGGATATCAAGTGAAATCTGCACTGAGCGTTGGCGTGCCAGGATCCTGCCAGGATGGCATCTAGCGTTTCTTGTCTGTGCCGTTCGAAAGATCTTTCAGTAGCTGTGGTCTGCTAAAAGCAGAGAGAACAAAGACGCGTGTCTTTAGAAAGTTTTATTTATTCACAGCCATCTTCCCTTTCTTTTCTCCTCTTATCACTAGAAAAGCAGTGAAGATTTACATCACTTTTTCCTTCAACTGAAAATTACAGCCAAAAGCCTTGCAATGTGGCATCGTATCAGTATTTTATTTTCCGAGTCGTGTGTTCCAAGTTGTATTGTGGCAAAAACCGATTGCAACACAAAAGTTAACAGATTTTAATGCTTCCTGTATCATTTTCTGTGTGCAGTGCTGAGGGCAGTCACGTATCAGGACAGAGTAATGGCCGAGACCCTCAGGCCCTGGCTAAGGCGGTCCAGATTCACTATGATACCCAGCACACTATGTACTTCGCCTGACGTCAACCAGCAGGAGACGCACTTCTACACTCCCTCTTCAATCTGTCTCTCTCTCTCTTCCCGTTTCTCTCTATCGCGTCTTCGTCTGCAGCAAAGCAGTTCTGAAGCCAGGGGGCCATGTGTCTGTCCAGTCGAAATTGGTCGGCCTCGGAAGAACCAACCTCTACCAGCAGTCCTGCACTGAGAGGCTTTTGGCCTCCAATGCACAGAAAAAAAAATCAAATTGAGCCATTTTTAACTTTTCATTTCTTGTTTTGATTTTGAATGTCTTTTTAATTTGTAATATACACTGAGTGTGAGCAAACCTGCGCCATTGGTCAGGGCAGCTCTGGCTCTCTCAGCTAAGCTGGACTCTGTCTACTTTTACCTCAAGCCACCATTGGCTGAATCTTGTCACGTCTTTTGGGGTGGGAGGGTTGGTGGGGAGGATCTTGCATGTCGGGGTGGGCAGGGTTTGACTTGGGTGGATTTGTTTTCCTCCTTTTTATGGTCGTATTTGGACTTTCTCCTCTCAGTCTTTTACAAACGAGGTGACCTGGGTATACATACCCATTACCCGCTCCCATTTTGTGTGCTTGTGTGTAAGTGTGAGTGTGTGTTTGTGTGAATGTGGGTTCGTGTCTCATGGCAGGCCACTGAATTGTAAAGGGAAATCTAGGAGCAAACTGCTGTAAATGCCTCTTCTTTTTTTATATTAACACACACATAGATATATAAAATATATAAATATTTACAGCTCTATAAGCATATTCCACTTGATGATCTAACAGGCTTTCATAAGCTGATGGTTTTGTGTAGCAGTAGCATTACCAATGGTTTCCTCCGTGACTGTTGGGCGAACAGGGCTTGGTACAGGTGCCATTCTGCCTGTGGCAAGACCGGAAACGCATGCGTCTTATTCAGATGGTTGTTTTACAGGGTTGAAAGGTATGGCCATTGCACAGTTACAGACGTTGCGCCAGCACGCCGTCTGATAGGCTAGGCTTGCAACATACAGCACTCTCCCTTCTTTTATGCATTTATACATAAGATTCAAATCAGATTTGTAAGAGTTTAATATAAATGGTTTTTTGTGGTAAACTTTAACAGTTTGTTAGAGTAGATAATCGTCGTTCTTGTCGTTCTTAATGTTGATACTGATCAGTTGTCTGCAAATCGGTCGCATAATTGATCCAGGAGTCATTGTGGTTGTAAACGGAGGCTTTTTTTTTTGTTTTGTTTTTTTAATATACAGCTTCATTTCTTTGTAGCGTCGTGGCAATGGTAATGAGGGCCCAAAATGCTTTGGTTTGTCCACTTACAGCCTTTTTTTATACGTTTGAATTGGTCAGAGTTTTGGCTCATTTCTGTACCGAGTTGTTGGGGAAAAAAACAAAGTTGAGTGACAAATCAGAACTTTTTGGGGGGAAAAATCTTAGCAATGTTCAGCAGTTATATGAATTTTACACTTAAAGTGTGTTTTATTACTTCTGTGTGTGTATATGAACTTGAATCTATAATATAAATCTGAATGAACTTTTTCTTGCATATTAAATATAGGACACCATACATTAAGACACACGAGCATAAGCACTGCCTTTGGACTGAACGGCACCGTCGGTGCAGTTTGAAGGGTCTCCAGCATGCACGCCTCGTCAGGGGGGCCGCTCTGCAAAAACCCTTTTGTAATAAACCATCCGTAAAGCAGCAGGTTTGCTATGAATGAGTTTGAGCGCCAGCCTGTCGTTGGCGTGGACGCTGGTCCCATGAAAGAAGAACAGGAAGTGGGCAAGGGCATCACATGCAATAAATTGGATTTAAGCGTCGATAGGTTACTCGATGTCACGGCTTCCAGAGTAGTATATGTGTGTGTCCTTTTTAGGCATTTTCGCTAAATTGTTACATGACGTTTAATTCCAGTTTCTATCATGATATCATTGCAAAGCAATATAACCCAAAATCTAGAACAATTTAAAAGCTGTAATACTTTGTCGATGTGGCTGTTGGTTGGATTCCTATTGCCATTTGTGTTTATGTACTTATTTTGCTTGTATCAATCAGTGGGAATGTGCATATGGTGGACTAGCTCTTTAGGCTATGTGGAAAATTTTCAAATTTAAACTGTGCTCGCCTGCATGCCAGAGTATTGTTCTAATCTCCTATAAAATATTTATTATGGCGCGGATTTTTTTTTTTTTTTGCGTAAAATCAATACAGTGAGACTGTTTTGAGTAGCGATGTTGTCCGGTCTCTTTTACACGATTTTAAAAACTTCACCAGTAACTCTGATGAGGGACAGATTTGGGGTCTGAAGGGGTGCGGATGTCGGTCTTTGCGGGCTCCAACCTAAACGAGGTACTTTCTTCAATCGCTGGGCTGCCAAGACTGGTATCCTCACCCTTTCTTTTCCGTCCTAGGAACCCTATCTTGTTCCCACTTTGCTCTCGGGCTCTCCAGTGCTGTGGCGCCGCCCTGGTGGCACCTCCACACATGCACTTCCTCTCTGCATGTGGTGGGCCCCGAGGGTCCACTGCACAAGGATTACCTCTTTGAACTTTTTTTTTTTTTTGTTTTAACCGTTCTCTGTCCCAATTTAAAGAGAGCATGATATATTTTTTTTGAATTCCTATTTGATATATATGGCTTTGTTATTTGAAAAATGTGTATTGTAATTTAAGTTTTTGTTTCTCTTACTGGTGTGTAGCTTTTTTGTGCTGTTCTATTCTCGTGTTCTGAGCTGTGTGACTTGTCCAATAGCAATAGGGGCACTTTCTTTGACCTGCTGGGGAACGCTCAGGACTCCTGTAGCTTCTCCTATTAGAGTGCCCCGTCAGTTGCTGTACTGCTTTGTGACATTTTAAAAAAAAAATCTCCCCCCTTTTTTTAGCCTGCAGGGAATATTTGTGTTATTGTGCAAAGTAATAAATTGGTATTTTATGCCTATAACACACAACTCTGACTCCTGTCATTATTGAAGTTTAGTTATCCTACTTACAAAGTCAGTTTTTTCAGTATTTATTGTATAGATATATAATAGATTCAATTTATAGCCACTAGATGGCAACACCTGCTTAGGTCTACAAGGTAAACCACTCACTGTTCTGATGCAGCATTGTCATTATATGGGGGCAGTCGTGCCTGATGGTTAGAGAATTGGACTTGTAACCCAAAGGTTGCGGATTCGAGTTTTGGTTTGTTTGTTTGTTCATTTCCTCCATCACAACATTCCAGCATCTGTGGCTATATTCATGGCGAGAACCAGTTAATCCATATACACAAGTCTTGTCCCACAATTCTGGGGACAATTTAGAGTCTTCAATTAACCAACTGCTGATCCTTAAGTATCCACAAGTTCTCAAATAAATTTGAGAGAATTTTTTTGCTGCGGCGCCCAGGGAGTAGTTGGGGGTTGGTGCCTTTTTTAAGTCATTCACTTACTGGCATAAACCCATGCAAACACAGGGAGAACATGAAAACTCCACACAGAAAGGCCTCCTATCCCTGCCTGGGCTCGACCCAGGGACCTTCTTGCTGTGAGATAACGGTGCTAACCACCTAGCCACTGTGCTGCCCGTTCAAGTCTCTGTACCAGCAGGTATTTTAGGTGCCCCCCCTCCCTCCAACTGCTTCCCGGGTGCCGCAGCAAAAAAAAAAAAAAAAAAAATTCAAAGTTCAAACTGTATACTATTTGTGGATACTTAAAGATCAGCTGTTGATACTGTTATCTAAAAGCTGTATTCTTGTGTGATTGTTGAATTACACTTGAGCCTCATTGTGGGCCGTCACTCATTCATTTGCTCTCGTTCTCTCTCTTTTGTATACCCACTCTCTCATTTCCTGTGTCCTGTGCTGTTGTCATGACCACTGTTGCCAAGGAGAGGCAGCCACAAGAGAAAGGAAACTTAAACCAGAGATCTTGTAGCTGTAATATTTAATTCATCACCTCAGACACTAACGTTTGCAGGTTATGGAGCAGGCCAAAACAAAGGAAAAGGCCAAAATGACTTACAAAAACGAGAGCCTTTAAAAACAACTTTGTAGTAGTTTCTTTAACAAATGAGTACATTATAAAATGTAAAATACAGTAAATATGCAGTCCTAAAAAAACCCACTATCAATTCATCTTTAATCACCTTGTGAGGTAACCTTATATTGCTGCCATCGGATCATTTCGTATCTTTGTAAAATATCCCTTTACAACTTGACGGCCATGTGAATTCACACTTCTGCATAAATGCTGTTACACCTTGAGTGTTTTTGAGAGGAAGTTGAATACTAATGTTATCCATCACAAAAAAATGGACTGGCATGCTGCTTCAAAGTGTGAGGATTTTGGTGTTAGTCATCACAAGCTCCTAGAAACGCCCACAGCAGCTACAGGCCCACAATTTCTTTGTCTCATAAAGGTAATGGCAAGCACTCTTTTGTTGCGGCCCGTCAAAAGAAATGAACGTTTTGAGGCGTATTGTTGACGGCCCCTAGATTGTCTTTGTGTTAATTGATCCGCTAGCAGACACCACTCTTGCCCTCCCTCCTCTGTCTCGCTCCGTCTCCCTTTATATCCTGCCATCCGCTGCCTTCCTTTCAGGATGAGAGTGGCTTTGCTCGACAGTGTTTCTAAAGATGGATGGGACTGGCACACTTGAAACACCTGTAAGGGTTATCGGGCTGTCCAATAGGCGATCTCCACTCTGACAGAAACCAACCAACCCGTGAAGGTTTTGCAGGGAAGAGGACATTTCTTTTGTCTTTGCCTAAGTGGCCTGAAGCACAGCACCCTTTTTTGTGTCTGCTCTCGATACGACACTCCTCTCTATAAGAGGAGTCCAGCCTAAAGAGCTTGAAAGAGGACAACGTCTACTTCTGGCATCTATCCGCACAGGTGTCACATCTGAAGAACCTTTCTTTTTAATCCACACAAAACTCTTGGATAATTTACGAAGGCCTTTGCCATCGTTCAGACTCTAGGTTTTGTTTGACGTTTGTTGGGTGCTTGGAAGTAATGCATCTTTGACAGCCAGTGCATCCACGTCACAGTATCGAATTCAATCGGTGTGACCTGTTTAGGTAAGGCAACACCGGACTGGGTAGCAACAGGGACACATGTCCCTGCGATAAGAGTAGATCTTTCTTTACCGAGAAGACAAGAAGTCCACCGCACTTTACAGTGGTGCAAGACCAACTTCTACCCTCCAGACGTAGCCTGTGATGGTGGTACTCTCCTTGAAGTTCAATCAATCCCATGTGGGTGAGTTGAGACGGTGGCAGCAGTTCTTTAATTATTCATCAGTTCAAAGAAAGACCAGGCGAAAGTGAACACAACTGTCTGAGGAACCAAAAGACGGAATAGAATGTGGGTGAACAAAACTTTGTTCCAAGAATTCTGAAAGACAAATCAGAGAGGTCTGGCAAGGATCTTTTTAAGGAGGGCTGACTGAGACTTCTTGCGGAGGATTGGCAAATGTGACGAGACCAAAAACGGACAAGAATGCACCTGAACTGAATGCACTCTGAGAAATTTGAAAAAGAACAGAGAGGTCTAGCAAGAAACTTTAAAGAAGCACCTGAGGACTGATGCGTCTGGGGACAAATTGTTCCGGGAAATCTTAAAGGCAAAACCCAGAGATCTAGCAAGGAACTTTCAAAGAAGGACTGACAGAGACTTCTTGCCGAGGACTGGCAAAGTGCCTACCTCTGTGGGCAAGGAGGTCTGAAGCTATTATCTATAGTTGGACCACCTGCAAGCGGAAAAGTGTCGTCGAGGTTGTGGCCCGAGGAGGCGTGGTACTCAGAGGGTGGCGAGATGGTGAACACAGGTATGCAGCTGATCAGCTTCACCTGTGCCGTGACGGGTTGGGTGATGGCTATAGCAGTGACCGCCCTTCCCCAGTGGAAGGTCACGGCCTTCATAGGCAGCAACATCTTGACCTCCGAAATAGTTTGGCAGGGGATCTGGATGAACTGCATCTACCAGACCACTGGGCATATGCAGTGTAAGACCTACGACTCCATGCTGGCTCTACCGCCTGATATCCAGGCGGCAAGGGCGCTGATGTGCATTGCTATCTTCTTGGGCTGGTTGTCCTGCACCGTCTCTTGCTGTGGAATGAAGTGCACCACCTGTGCCGGGGACGATCGCCATGCCAAGGCTGGCATAGCGCTGTCCGGTGGGGTGCTCTTCATCCTGACGGGCCTGTGCGTCCTAGTGCCAGTTTCCTGGACAGCAAACACTGTGGTGCAGGACTTCTACAACCCCAATGTTCCCCTCCAGCACAAGCGGGAGCTGGGTCAGGCCATTTACCTGGGATGGGCGGCAGCAGTGATTCTTATGATCAGCGGGGCGGTGCTCAGCAGTACCTGCCCGCACATCGAGAGAGGAGGGTACAGACGTGGATACATAGGCCGTAGTTTTGCAAACTCGAGGCCTTCTGCTCCCGACCCACCGAAGCCTATCACCACCAGTACCCTGCCTTTAAAGGAGTATGTATGATAAAGATAAAAAGTGAATGCAAATGCGGGAAGGTGTGATTAATGATTAAAGGTGCACTCGGTAATATTTATTTCAATGGACAGATGCATTTATCTTCTTTTTTTTTTTTTTTTCTTTTATTGCTCATACGTTGGACACTTGTTGATGCTGTTGACTCGGGCTCCTCCTTCTGTTGTCTGTAATATACATATTGTATTTATTGTTATATCGTTTCGTTTAGATATATTTGTATGTTTATGTTTGTAAAGTTTTATTTTTAAACTGTCACTTCTGCACCACTAGTGGCACCAAAATGGAATTGCAATCTGCTATTTTTTCAATGCACTTGTGAGTTTGGAGTGAAACTATTAGTTTGTCAGAACATTTTTTCACTTTTCTTTGGGGACACAGGTGCAGCAGAAACTACACATTTTATCTTTAAAGTCTGTCATTTCTGCACCACTAGCAAAAACAGAATTGAAAAAATAATGATTTCCATTTACCACTGAAAAACAGATAGTTTCAACCCAAACACCGGAAAGAATGACACACTTCAACTTTAACTGAACTTTATAGCTCAACTCGATTGTAAAACACAGCTGGCCATGTGATCTCAGTTTGTGTGCGTGTACATTTTTAATTAATTTGTCATGAGTATTACTAATTTTTTCAGGAGTAAGGTTTTAACATGGAAAAATTTACTGAGTGCACCTTTAATTAAAGACAGTCTAGTATCTAGAATTAGGAACATAGTGTTTGAGTAGTAACATTGTAGTAGTATTGCAGTGGATCTAAGATTTTCAAAATCATTTTACTTCCCCTTCCTGTTTTTAGCTCTCTCTCTGCCTATTACTGTATTTTGGTAACACTTTAGTATATGGACCAATTCTCACCATTAACTAGTTGCTTATTAGCATGCTTATTATTAACATTTGGCTGTTTATTAGGACTTAAAAAGCACATACTGTATTCAGCATGACCATATTCTGCATCCCAACTTAACAACTACCTTACAATTTAAAAGCAGCAAATTAGAATTTCATTGAGGCAAAAATTATAGTTAATGGTTTGTTAATGCTGAGAATTGACCTTAAAATAAAGCGTGACCGTATTTTCTCAAATGAAGTGTTCATTCAGATATTATACTATTGATTAGGACATTTAGATTAGTTTTGACCACATTTTGATAAGATTTTCATTAGTTTTTATAGTCCTATAGTATTAACTGTGGGCTAACTGAACTCTTAAGCCCATTTTGCAGTGTTTTCTGTTTCTTTTTCTTGTAAATGGTAATGTATCTTGTGTGTTGTAAACAAATGACTGCACACCACCACTGTCTGTAGAAACAGTACACCCATTCAGTATGTCTGATTGCTGTGTTCATTGTGTTTTCTCTGTATTTGTTTATTAAAATTGTGTGAACTTGAACCTTCTAAGAATAAAAAAATAAAAGACGTGTGATGACATTCAATGACAACAGTGCAATTGTTTTATCAATATAAAAAATAAAAAGCATAAATTAACTAACCACATTTATTAAAATAGAGCACTGCTCTTACAGTCTTTTTCAAGTTAATGTCCATAGCAAAAGAAAATTAATCCAGGAGTCTGAGTTTCACCATTACCATAACACTGTCCTTTTTTTAAGAATCTTCATTGCCGAACTGAGAACAACAGTCAACACAGGATGTGGGAATGACTTCTTGATAACATAGCTGACATTCATTCAGTCTCCATGAAGAATGATACTTGACACAATGCATCTATAACACAAAAAATGAACATGAATATTTAGAGTAGTCCAAATGAAGTTCTTAGCTATGCATATTACAATTCCAAAAATAAATTTTGATATATTAACGGTAGGAAATGTACAAAATATCTTCATAGAACCTGATCTTTTAATATCCTAATGATTTTTGGCATAAAAGAAAAATCTATAATTTTGACCCATACAATGTATTGTTGGTTAACGCTACAAATATACTCGTGCTACTTATGACTTATGGTTTTGTGGTCCAGGGTCACATATTTGTATACTTTACATGTACTAACATTCTAATTTCTGAAATGCTCACTTCACAGAAAACAAATAATTAATAGATGCCGCCAAACTATTACACAGTATTAAATTCTCAGTTTACACCTGGTAACACCATATTAAATGTGTTTTTATAGCCACTTGTGATAAGAAGGGAGTGGCGGCATCACAAACTGTTCTGGACTGCTGTTTACTCCTGTTTTTAGTTCCAACCACTTGTAATCAGATCACCCAAGGCAGACATTAATACCAGGTGAAAATGGGGCCAAAGAGTGTCACCTTATCTACTCTAGGAAAAGGGGAAATACCTGCAATTCTCTCCTCTCCACTAGCTGAATGTAGAGATTCCCATCTCTTTGGCGCCGTTTCCATTAACGTAAGGTCATTGGGTGTCAGCGTCTGCAAGAGGTTCCTTCTCTGCACTAATCTGACCAGATAAATTAAGGATTCATTGCAAAATAGTGCAATACACAGAGAGATGAAGCATCACATAGATGCCAACAGTGGTCATGAGGAATGAGACTTAAAGGATACTGTAGGCGGTAATAGCGATCTGCATCTTGAAGCCACTCTAACATGTCTGAAATAGAAGGACAGATGGCTGTTCTGGAGACACAAGCATTAATGTCAAGAGTTTCTGTGTTCTTCTCATAGAACTGGAAAACAGCAGACACCTGTTGACTGATGGCATCCCGCACCTTCTGAAGAGCATCCCTGGAAATAAAGACAACATTAAATGAAACACTGTTTTTTTGTGTGTATTAAAATGATTATCAAACAGGACTCACATTTTCTCAGATAGTTTTCCCAAAACTGCATCCACAGCCAGTGACAGTTTGTAATGAAGGCGTTCGTTCAAACTAGGGAAATTGGCAAGAGGTGTATTTGCAATCTGAACGTTTTTCAATGCCTTCAACTGCACTGCAAGGTTTCCAAGAGAGCTCATGAGAGGTTTACATTCAGCTACTTCACCATCCCAAATGGTTTTATTCGCTTTTAACGTATCAAAGCATTTTTTGAGTTGCTGGTGCAATGATAATAAAACAGCAATGGACATTTTTTAAAACCCTTTTCAGTAGCAAAACGACAGAAAACGTTCTTTCACACGAGATTCATTAACAAATATATTAAATATATCTATTTAACGCTATAATATTAATCATACTCCGCCAATATTTTAATATATCTGCTGAACCACAAATCATATCTCTGTGAGAGCGTATAAAATCTTCCAATTTCTATCTTAAACGTACATGTGATAACTGCGACGAGCTCCTTCCGGGAACACATGTACCATTCACCAATCAGATTGTTTCTCTTTTTAGTCGTGAGAGTAAAACACTCAGCCATTGGCCAGATTCTTCGTTTAGGAGAGGTGATTTCTTATTGGTCAGAGCGCGGAGCATGTTTACAAAGCGACAGTCAAAGCTGCATGCTGATTGGCTTAGTGACGTCGCAGCGTTAAATTTGAAAAGGCTCTTCCTAACTGCCGATGTCCGCTGCAGAGAGAGACAGCTCGATATAGACCGGGTTATTAGAGTAAGAAAATTATAAATGCGCTTTAAAACGATTTTATTAACTGAATATATACCATGTACTGAAATATATGAGCCTAGTCGCCATAGAGTTGAAGTAATTTATCGTTTTTGTTTTTTCAGGTTCATCATGGCACCGAGAAAACGCACCCAGAACGCTAAAAACAAGAAGAATGCCAAAACGCCGAAGCTGGAAGCTTTTCTCCTCGATTTTGACGACGAAGGTAAGTTTGTCGCTAGTGTCTGAATTCGTAAGTATTTACATTCATATTTTGAAAGCTTCACTCTTTGTTTGTAGTTCATACCATTGTTGAAAGGCTGAAGGAGAAGACGAACAATCTTCTTAAAGATGCAGACAACCTTTACAAGACTGCTCTGATAAAGCTTCCAATGGCTGTGAGGAAAATGAACTGGATCGATTATTGCAGTAAGTGTTTTCTTATTTCTGTTGTACCACGTCATATGTGTGACCCTGGACCACAAAACCAGTCATAAGACTCGATGTTCTTATTAAACTGAGATGTATACATCGTCTGAAAGCTGAATCAGCTTGCCATTGATGTATGATTTGTTAAGATCAGACAATATTTGGCCGAGATACAACTAGTTATTTAAAAATCTGAGAGTGCAAAAAATCTAAATATTGAGAAAATCGCCTTTAAAATTGTCCAAATAAAGTTCTTCATATTACTAATTTAAAAATTAAGTTATGATATATTTACAGTAGGAAGTTTATAAAAAATCTTAATAGAACATGATCATTTTAGGCTATTGCTACAAATATACCCATGCTACTTAAGACTGGTTTTGTGGTCCAGGGTCACCTATGTCATTTGCATCATTTGACAAATTGTCCATGTAGTTTTCTTTGATATGTGGTAAAATAACATAATCGCGAATAAATATCTCATGTAACTACGCTTTGGTATTCTCTCTCATGGTTCTCTTTTTAACCTTTAGATATAGAGAAGCCAAAGTCACCAGTGGATGATTCAAAGGTACTTGCATTGAACAAGTTTGTCCAAATGTTTTACGTGTTATAAACTAATATGTATTGTTAAAGGAGAAGTCCACTTCCAGAACAACAATTTACAAATAATTTACTCACCCCCTTGCCATCCACGATGTTCATGTCTTTCTTTCTTTCAGTTGTAAAGAAATTGTTTTTTGAGGAAAACATTTCAGCACTTTTCCCCATATAATGGACTGATATGGTATTTGAGACAAGCGTTTGGTATTAAAAAGTATATAAATTGTATTACTTTGATTAAAATAACCAATCGTTACGCTAGATAACACCCTTCTTTCTCTTCTGGGATCATTTACAATCGCATTTGGGATCGTTTGAAGCTAATTATATGAAGAAAAATGAAGAATTTTTTTTCCTCAAACACAATTTCTTTACGACTGAAGAAAGGAAGACATGATCTATCACAGTTGATCTTGATTTAAAGTCTTCTCTCTGTTCAGGTGAGGGAGGAAGCTGCTCAAGTGGAGCTTGCTATTGCCGAGAATCACGTAATTCCCAAGTTTGCTGGCAAAGGTACATTTTTGCATCCTCTGTCATCTTATAAAACCTTCTTACCTGTATTTCAAAGCTGACTTTTTTTTTTTTTTTTTTTTCCCCCACTTTCACCTTGTTTACAGATGCCAAGAATGGTTCAAACTTGGAGGATGAAAACATAGCACCCCTCAAGTCTGCAGTGAAGAAGGTTTGTGGTAGTATAGTCTTTGAAATCTACGAAGTAGGGCATTCAAATCATGTTGAAGTTATTATATTGATAAGATGAGCACATGTGAAGTGGGAAAAAAATCTCAAGAAATTAAAATTCTGGATTACCACTTCCAAATGTCTAAGTAAGAAATTATGAAGGGAGCATAGTCTAAATTTATACTGACACTTACACTTTCTAAAACAAACTGCACTGCGTTCATTGTATCAGTTCTTGTATTTTCCATGTATAACCCTTGTGTTGCTAGCGTTATACTCCACTGTTTGATCTTTAGTTATTTGTTAAAGAATTAGTTCACTTCCAGAAAATTTTTTTTTTTTGATAATTTACTCACCTCCATGTCATCCAACATCTTTATGTCAGTCTTTAGTTGAAAAGAAATCAAAGTTTTTGAGGAAAACATTCCAGGATGTTTCTCCACATGGTGGACTTCAATGGGGATCCACACGTTCTGAGCCAAGGAATAGGTACCTTATGTAGCAAAACATAAGGGTGGGAAATGAAATAATTTAAACAAAAATGCTTATCTTGCACTAGCTCTGCAGTGCGCATTTGGGACTTTATGCATTACGTCACGACGCACAGTTAGTTCTTCATGTGTGCACTCTGGTTCAGAAAGGTAGGGTGAAAAACTCCATCTCATTTTCTCCTCCAACTTCAAAATAGTCCGACATCATTGCTTTACTTTTTCTTTTTTTTTTTTTTTTTTTTTGTAAAGGATGTTTGACTTTCTTTGCACATTTGCTTTGTAAACACTGGGTTGGTACTTAGCCTACATCATGTGTGACCTTTCCAATGTGACTTTGTAATGTGTGAAGTCCAGCTAGTGCAAGATGAGCATTTGTAGTTAAATATAAGTTATTTATTTATTTCATCATTTTATAAAATAACCAGTTGTTTTGCTAGATAAGGCCCTTGTGTTTTTGTGTTCTTTGAAGCTGCATTGAAACTGCAATTTGGACCTTTCAGTCTGTTGATCCTCGTTAAAGTCCGCTATGGAGAAAAATCCTGGTAGGTTTTTGATGGAAGAAAGACATGAACATCTTGGATGACATGGGGGTGATTAAATTATCAGGACCCTTTTATTCTGGAAGTGAACTAACCCTTTTAAAGAAAATGGTTTGTAATTTGTCACTTTCAAAGTAGTCTTTGAAGGGTCCTTGAGAAAATTGGGCCCCTGTTTATGTGTATACAAGAGCCTGACTCCCTTTATCTCCTCAATGTGTCTAATGTAGAAGAAAGCATCAAAGAAGGCACCTTCTACCTCCAAAAAGGCCAGAGCGCTCTCCATCAGCAAACAGGGCAACATCATCCAAAAGTAAAGAAAATGCAATGAGCTACTATTAAACACACATTTTGTACTAGCAATGTTGCCTCACAGAATCCAAATGGATTGTACTTTTGAAGTCTGAATCCATGTTTGCTTTTTGAACACAGGTCTACAAGAAAGCCTCTGATCACCCCTGCTAGAAGTTTACAGGAGTCTTCAATCATTGGTGCCACTCCGCTCATCACGCCACGCTTTGACCCAAGGTAAATACTTACACATGACGTTATGTGGAAATTCAATTTTTTGCATCCCCAAGGTTCAGATAATTTAAAAATGGTTCCCAAACATTGTCAAAAATAGCTTTTTTTTTGTCCCCTAAGGACTGTTTGTGTAAATGTCTGTTTTTCTGTCAATGTCTGTTTTTCTGTCAGATTGCCCAAGACTCCAGCATTGAGACTTGCACGTCACAGGGAGAAGGTGTACAGCATGTCTGTTAACGGCTCGCCTATTGCTGGCGGTGGAGAGGACATCGTCATTAGTGTCCCCATTGGAAACGGAGAGGTGGGTGATTTGCTACTGCTACTAATTGAGCAAAGAACATTGTGTATGTAAGCATACATGACATGTTTTCTTTATCATTTCAGTGCATTCAGCTGCTGGCCAGTGAGATGGACTCTGTGGATCTGAGTCAGCTGGACGAGAAGGCCCTACGCAGTATCAGAAACCTTCAGGTATGTGATGCTGTGTACATTCTTAATGAAACTGAGGAAAGCTTGGTTTTCTAAATGTACTTTAAATGTGTTCATTAAATTATACCATCTTCTAAACTGGCAATAATTAAAATAACTCTTTTCACCCCAATGCAGAATCGTCTCACAACTCTGTGTGGAACCAAGTGAACGCCTCTTCAGTTTTGTACAGCACACTGCATTGTAATATCCCTTCAAACCATCAGCATTGTGTACTCGTACGCTTTCCCATTTTATTTTTGTATTATAATCGTGTGGGTTTTTCTTTCATCTTTTTACTGTGCTATAGTTTTATACCCATGAGCTTCTAAAAGGTAAATGTAAATAAGATTAGCTGTGGTCATAATCTGTGTTGTACTGCCTTTTGTAAATATGACTTTTAAAGACCCTGATTCCACATCTTTGCTGTCTTTATTTTATTTTTATTTTTCTAAAGAGCTGTCGTGCTCTACAATGAGGAAAAACTAAGAAAAAATTAAGATATTCTCTGATGATATTCCAGTCTTTCTTTGGCAAGGATGAATATACACGTGAGAATTATATTTGATGGGAAAAGTTTCTGATCTGTTCTAAAAGATTTAATTAACAGCCTAGAGATAAAGCCAGCACCTGTTCTGTAGTATTGCTTAAACTAGATTGCCCTCTGGTGGTTGCAGTATAAAACATTGATGGCAGGTGGACTGATGTCAAGTTTAAAATGAAATTGGCCTCATTCTTATGAAAAAGAAAAACATTGCCAGTCCTCCTGGCTGCTGTGTGAACCCAGTTGGGGAGAACATGTACTGAATAACTCTAAATATCTAAGTTTACAGCCTTACTCATAATGAGTTATGTCAAATGTAAAGCTAACAGACCTATGGTCTTTGAAATAGTTGTTTATGCTTTCTCTCATATGAATGTTCATGTTAGTTGCGTTATAGAAATGACCATGATAGTGGTTTGTTCTTTATTTGTATTTATTAATTTTAATTTTTAATCTAATGTATATTACTTTCGCCTAAACACTCAAGCAAACTAAAACACGAGAAGTTATGTATACGTGGATGTAAGCGAGACTTCCGGTTTATTAGTCGCTGTATGGAAAAAAACGCGAAGAAACTGAGGCAGTAAAAGGTACAAACCAGTGTGTTCCTGTTTAAGATAATACATCAAAATAATATAGTAAGACCAATTTGCAGTATCAAGCTTCAAAACGAACGGTTTTGTACAACTTAAAATAGCACATGAGGGAATTGTTTCTGATGAAATCGTTTAAAATAAATTCTTATATATTATTATTTATAGTATAACTTAAATGGCATATTAATAAAATCAGACTTAATGTTTTTTATATTTATGTTTTAATACATTTTATTCCTGAATATACAACATCCACTGGGCTGCCAGTGTTTGTGTGTCACTAGAGGGCAGTGTGCACATATCCATACAACACCATTGTCTAAGTTCTGCAAAGAATCGTCCAAGGACAAAGCAAAACAGCTGACTGCAGCTTCTTTCCAAAGATCTCGGTCCGTTTAGTCATTATTAGAGTTCAAGAGCTTGAAAAACTTTTTTTTTTTGTAAAGTTATTTCAGCATCATTGAAAAAGAAGAGAAACAGCTAACAAATGAATCACAGCTGATGCACAGCATACCTTTCTCTCTCTCTCTGTCTCTCTCTCAGCCCACAGTCTCCTCTCTTCCTCCGTCTCTGACCTTCAGGGTTGGGAAGAGCCAGTAAAAATGCATCCAATTAGTGCTTGTTAATGCGCTGCCCTCATTACAGGAGAGAGCAGGATATGAGTTCAACATCAGCTCCACACTGAGTCCTATTGCTGCTTAACAGCTTCTGGCCGGCTGCGTCTCCTCTTAGCACACTCTTTCACGACATATATGCTCTACATCCACTGTAGACAAACTCATTGTGCCATTAAAGATCAGTGCTGAAGAACTTTGTGGCTTTATGGGACTGAACAGATGTTGTACTCACTGAAGCGTTGAGTTCAGATCCCCTGTTAGCAAACGTACGCTTGCGCACCTGCTTCATGAATCACATCCACACCGCTGTTATGGTTCAGCTATTGAGCTGGAAAATATTTTTCTCCCTAGATACATGACTTGATTTACAGAATAATACATGCTGATATAGTCCATTGGACAAATGGGCTCTGTCCCAAATAGCGCGCTGGGTATACAATCATAAGGTCAGAGTATTTACATCTACGCTAAGTCGGTTAACTGTGTTATCTTTTTAGTCTGAGCTTCCATATTTTCCCCCCTTAAACTAAATTTGTTTTTCATTACAAACAACCGCGCGCCATATCAGAGCCGTGTTTTCCACACATGCATCATCACCAAAAATCCAGAGGAGACGGGTGCCTAATTATGCAGTGGGATGGAGGAAATTGGCAAATTTGTGGGGAGATGGATTGCCTTGGCACCGATCTCACCAGCCAAATGAATTCCTCTGTCTGCCCTGTCCCCCTTACGAGACCATCCGTCAAGCGGGTCCTCTAATCGATTTATTCACAGCGTCTCAGTCTGCCACAGTGGCACTTCCTTCTCACTTAGTGGAGCTCGAATACAGCCATTCACGCAGGCGATACGCTGCTGAGTTTGTATGGTGTGTTGTATGAGCATACGGTTACGTTTTTGGTCCAAAGAAGCATTTTTGAGTGGCGTTGAAAATTAACAATATACATAACTGGTGATTGGTCATCCAAGATGTTAATGTCTTTCTTTCTTCGGTCGTAAAGAAATTGTTTTTGAGAAAAACATTTCAGAATTTATCTCCATATAGTCAACGCCCTTTACAATAAAAAGCGAAAACAGCGATGTAGGCCGATTTTGAAGTTGGAGAAGAAACTGAGATGGGAGTTTTTCGACCTACCCTAACTTTATAGACCCGGAATACAAAGAGTACACGCAGAGCTAGACAAGACAAGGTTAAAACATATATAAAATGTCTTTTTCTTTTTTTTTTTTTTTTAGAAAGTAACCAGTCGTTTTGATAGATAAGATCCTTCTTTCTCGGCTGGGATCGTTTAGAGCCCTCTGAAGCTGCATTTAAACTGCATTTTGGAAACTCGCTGGTACCATGGAAGTCCACTATATGGAGAGAAATCCTAATTTTTTTTCCTCAAAAACATCTTAGATGACAAGGGGGTGAGTAAATTATCTGTAAATTTTTGTTCTGGAAGTGAACTTCTCCTTCAAGTTTCCAATGTAGGGTTGTGCACAACATATTTTCATGAAAGGGAGTGAAAATAGTTCATTTCATGGTTTGAAGAGCTCCAAAAAAATATGAGGTTGAATGAAGTATATATAGTGCTGGGTAGTAAGTGATTACATGTAATCTGGATTAGGTAATCAGATTCCAAAAATTAAGTACTTGTACTTAAATTACATTTTAAATACTTGTAATCAGACTACAGTTACTTTTTTATTGATTTCATGGTTACAAATTAGTTGCACAGTAGCAATAAACTATTCAGATGATTCTCCCTAATTCCTTTTTTCATCATTTATATATTCTGTTCAAAAATAGCCTACTGCGTATATTCAGAAAGTCAGACAAATACCAGGTGGCTACAGAGCATTTGACCACTGATGTACAGAAATCATTTCATTTTTAAGAAGTGTTTCAACGTTGTATCAGCTACTGATGAACACATTAATTTTTCAATTATTTGAATTATCATGGATATTTAAGTATGTATTACTATGTCTTTGGAAGGCTTTTGTCTTTCAAACACATTAAAATACACAAATTCATGTTGTTTCTTATTTCCATGTATGGGATTCCCAAACATTTTTGTCATCTGAACCTCTTTCACCTAATATATTTACATGAAGCAGATTTTAAAATAATATTTTAATAATTAAGTATCACATTTTCATGTTCCCGGGTCTCTGATGCTGCTTAATGGTCACATAACTTGCAGGTAAATAAATAAAATATTGATCTTTTTTAGTAAGAATAATAACATTGTGATTGATGTTATTTTAAAATGATTTAACTTAATTTTTACATTTTTATGATTTAATTAATTATAGCTTTTCATTAAACTCCTCTGCAGTTCCTTCACAAATCCCGATTTGGGAAATCTTGACTTAATGTAATGTTTAATGCACTTTATGTTACTAATAATAACAAACAGAATATATTTTCTTACTCTTTGTATTTGTATATCAATACGGTACAAGACTATCCTACTTAAATTAATGTGATACACAAGTTAGGTCAAAAGTAATCTAAATGTAATTTAAGTAGTTTGATTATATTACTTAAAATGTGGATTACGTTACAAACTACAATTGTTTTCATGTTATTTAGAATCAATAATGGACTACAATTTGTAAGTTATCTACCCAGCTCTGTATATAACCTACAATAACCTGAAATTAATAAATTAAATATTATAATTATTAATTTATTATAGAGTGAAAATAAAAACATAATGTTACAAAAGATTTCTGTTAAATAAATGCTGTTCTTCTAAACTTTCTGTTCACCAAAAAATCATGAACAAAATCATGGTTTTCACAAAAATGTTTTCAGCATTGATAGTAATATTAAATGCTTCTTGAGCATGAAATCAGCATATAGAATGCTTTCCAAATTGCCATCACAGGAATAAATGATATTAAATTTACATTTTACATTTATACATTTAACAGATGCTTTTATCCAAAGCGACAATGGACAATGGAAGCAATCAAAATCAACAAAAGAGCAATAACATGTAAGTGCTATGACAAGTCTCAGTTAGTCAAACGCAGTACACGTAGCAAAGGTTTTTTTTAAATTATATAATAAATAAAAATAAACAGAATAGAAAAAGAAAAAGCAAGCATACTAAAATACAAAACAGTTATTTTAAATTGTAAGAATATTTCACAGTATCTAAAATACACTGACCAAAGTTATAAATGCTACATTTTTGTTTTTGCCCCCATTTTTCATGAGCTGAACTCAAAAATCTAAGACTTTTCCTATGTACACAAAAGGCCTATTTCTCTCAAATAATGTTGACAAATCTGTCTAAATCTGTGTTAGTGAGCACTTCTCTTTTGCCAAGATAATCCATCCACCTCACAGGTGTGGCATATC